>MU552100.1:2692193-2723165 GCA_024362625.1 Silurus asotus
GAGAGAGAGAGAGAGAGAGAGAGAGAGAGAGAGAGAGAGAGAGAGCCCCTCTGTGGGTGAGATAATGTGTGTTTTTTAGCTTGTTCTTTAATAGGAAGGCGATAATCAGAAAATTTGGTTGATTAATGATCCCCCCCTCCCCCCCACCCCTGTTTTAGACCTCGTATATTAGAGATGGATAAAGAACAGCACAGGCGTTCGATCGTCCTACAGCAGAGTCGCCACGCCGATGACCGCGACGAAGACGGCGGCTCCTCAGAGAACTCGTGGAGGAGAGTGGTGAACGCGTCGTCACACTCGGAACACACCACGTCGTCTCGCCGAGTAAAGATGAGACGCCACTGAAGACCCCTGATAAAAAACGTGCGGGTGAAGTCCGGAACGTTAAACGCGATGTCGGTGTGTGAGAGAGAGAGAGAGAGAGAGAGAGAGAGAGAGAGAGAGAGAGAGAGAGAGAGCGAGAGCGAGAGCGCTCTGATGTCACTGCGGGTGTGTTCCTATTTATAAGTTTTGGTAAGAAAGGAAGTGTGTGAGTAGAGTGAGGTTTTAGGTTTAGACCTCATTACGGACTTCTTAGAGCAGTGTTAGGAGCAAAACCTCTGCAGTATCACCATTTCCTTTCTACAGATTTAAAATATTCCTTTCTGCTCCGCTTTGCGCTCTTTATCCGTTTTCCGGCAACTTAAATAGGAAATCTGGAACTGATGTTTCCTCAGTATTATTATCCACTTGTGAAGGAATTGTATTTTTTCTTTTTCTCTTCTTTTTTCCCCCCTTGAGATGAACCACAAACCGTGTGTGCATGCGGGGTTTTTTTTGTTTTTGTTTTTTTTGGGACGTCGATACGATACATTATCGTGTGTAATTTCTCTGATGCTCCACGGTCTGGACGTAATTTGCGATTAATTAATGAGGGGGATCTTCTTCCTACCTGATGAACCACGTTTACAGTGTTTAAAGAGACCAGCGTCAATCTGCTGTCACGTAGCAGAACGGTCCGAATAAAGAGCATATTACTTCTGCGAGCACTGAGACACGCTTCTTTACTTTCGCAAGCCGCCTCACGCTTCGTTTTTAACGGTCGCGAATGCAGGGAAAGTCCTGAAAAAAGTTTGAGCCTCAGTAAGGAATCATTTGTTCTGATCCACAGTTCTGAGGCAGGATGTTTGTTTTGAGTTGTTCTCATTCGCGTTTTTGTGGGATGTCCTACTACTGGACGAGTTTTGGGAGCGAAATGAAACTGTACGTGTCGGTATCGAACGTGTGAGCCGATAATCTACACACTCGACGGCTGAATCGGTCTTCAGTTCACAGCTGGAACATCAGCCGAGTTTACGTTTGCTCTGTCGGGAAACGAAATGAAGGCGTTCAGAGGCGCGTAAACGCTCCAGCGGGCAATAAAGCCGCCAGAGTTACATTTCTTGATGACTGTAACAGAGTTCTATTTTGGGGAAAAATTAAAACAACGACACAGAAGGATGTCATGTGACTCAACGTGATGATAAATGGATATTTTTGCATCAGATGTACAGTCCTCAAAAGAAATTAAAAGATGTGTTTAAATTCTGGATGTGCTGTTTTTCTGTTCTGAAGACAAAGTTTTTTTTTTTTAATAAATGTCACTTTTGGATCACTGAGCATCGTTAACGAAATAATCGGAACGCACACAGAATCAATCCTGCTTTCGGATTGGCCGAACGAGTTCTGGTGAGCACCACCCACACGGTAGTTTTAATTCCAAAAAAAAAAATCGATAGATTTGTAATTTATTTGCATCATGCGCCGTTATAATCGTGGATAATGCAGTTAGTCTCTATTTTTTGTGATTTTTTAATAAGGATAAAATGTAAGAAATTGACACCATGATGATTTTTTTGCGGATATATTGTTAGCTATGATTTTGTATAAAATATAAAATGACATGAATAATCTTATGGGTGGTATAAGAGGAATAAAACAGTGCAGGATTAAGAACATGGTGTTTTTTTTTTTTATTTTTTGTATTTTTTATTCCTATATCTTCAAGCTCATTCACATTACCCTCGTTAATAAAACTTATTAATTGTGTGTACATTTTTTTTAAACACTCAAGAACTTAAAAAAAAAATGGCGGACGACCAGTTTAGCACTTTAACCCACGCAAATCCCTCACGTACATCACGTCTCCAGGTACCGTCGATATTCGTGCGTTGATTGGGCAGCGAAGCAGCACGTGACACTCCATACCGGCTTCCTATTAGTGTTGCTCCGCGTCCATCAAAACGTTTCCTCCAATCAGAGCAGAGTGTGTTTTTTGTAGCTATTGCACGTTAATAGATGGGACACTGAGTGACCTCGAGTCATGAAGCCGTGTTTATCTTGTGATTCTGAGTTTGGTTGGGAAATAAGTTGGAGAAGTTTATAAGAAGGTGAGTGATATAAAAGAATCAGAAATGAAAAGTAACGCGTGTGAACACGGTGTTTAATTTCCCCTCAGATTAGCGCGCGTGCTAACAACAACACCACCATTGGAGAAGTTGTGTATGTGCGCGCGCGCGCTGGTGTCTAACCCGGACACAACACTTTATATATTTAATACATGTAGAGTCATAAATAGTATTTAACACCATTATGTCTTCCTTTTAAACTGTTTATTTAGTGTATTGAGGAGGTACAGACCCCTGATACTGCACACAGGATTCTCCAGGTCTTTAACCGTTAAAGGAGAAGGACACGATTATATAAAGCTCATTCCTAATAATAATAATAATGTGTGTGTGTGTGTGTGTGTGTGTGTGTGTGTGTGTGTGTGTGTGTGTGTGTTCTAATGACAATCAGCACCATAATCATCATCTTCCACTCGTATGCTATTCATCACATGTCCTTTAGATCTACAGTGAATTTGCTGTAATTATACTGTTTGTTCTTCTTCTGGGTTTGTGGTGTGAAGGTACACAAAGTTCACCTCAGAAGTTCAGACTTCAGGCTTCTCCTTCGGTGTTTTTACTTTTCTTTTTCAGTACTACTCAACATCGTGCTTTAATACTGAAGAATCCACACCATGAAAGAACCCAGAATATGTGTTATGTTTGATCTAGTCCAGAGTAGCTCCATTTCGCTCTGATCAGATTCACGAGGTCATCGCCTGGGTTGGGTTTCAGCTCACAGGTGTGTCTAATAAAGAGAGAGAGAGAAGATCCATTATTACTTGAGTCAGTTGGAAACATCTCAAGAATTTTAAATATGTCCCCAAGTGCAATCTCCAACACCATCAGACCCTGTGATGGAAGTGCTCTCATAACGTCAAGACCAAGAGCTACCTCTGCTGCAGAGGATAAATATATTAGATACATGTATTAGAATAGACCAGCTTCAGAAACTGTTTTTTTTTTCCCCTCTTTAATCAATGCTTATTGAAGTGTTTTTCAAATAGCAGAACAATTTCAATTAAACAATTACTTCAGATGAACAACAAGCAGAAAAGACTATCGTGGGTCAAAACATAAAGACTGGACATTTGGTCTGCAGTGTGAGATGTTTCGGTTGTAAGCGCCGTGTCTTTGTTAGGTGTACAGAGGGTGAAGAGATGGTTCCTGCATGGAGAAGGAGGAGGAGGTGTGGAGGGTGGAGGTAATTTATCAGTGATTTAGTTAAAATTGAGGGCACATTTTCATCTCCTTTAAAATTAATATACAGTGTTAAAAACAAGAAAAAAGAAAAAAACATGAAAGTTGTTGTCCAAACTTTTGATAGGTACTGGGTTTTAAAATCTATATAATGCTATAAGTATAAAGATAAGATAAAGTTTTGCAACTTCTACACTAAT
Organism: Silurus asotus; assembly: GCA_024362625.1. Classification (NCBI taxonomy): domain Eukaryota; kingdom Metazoa; phylum Chordata; class Actinopteri; order Siluriformes; family Siluridae; genus Silurus; species Silurus asotus. The sequence continues at coordinate 2,695,999 of MU552100.1, forward strand.
AATTTTGGGAGATTTCCCAGACAGGACGAGGTACAGTGTGGCGTGTGTTTCTGCTCAATCAAGTGTGTAGCAGGTGTGGGTTCTAAATTTAAAGTGTGACGTCACTCTGCGTGTGCGTGTGCGTGTGTGTGTGTGTGTGTGTGTGTGTTTATTCATGTTAATATCAGAATATCATGCGCTGTCCTGTCTCTCCTACACTATTTGAACCCATGTTTATAAGCCTTCTACCAGAAACCCTGGTGCTCCAAGATCAGCCCCTATATCAAATAACTTCTACTCCGGTTCCTCTCCATTTTTCCCACTAATGGTTTTGCTGAAATTTGTTTTTAACACAAGGTTCGGTCCGTCACAGCCAGAGCCATGTACTCGGGTAAAAGACGGGGAGAAAATGGAATTGGCGCCATCATCGACTTCCTGCTCTCCAACGCCCGATTGGTGCTCGGCGTGGGCGGGGTCGCCGTCTTGGGCATCGCCACGTTAGCTGTGAAAAAGGTACGGATGCGTGTCCCAGTGCGTTGCGGTTTGGGACGTGTGACGCGTCTAAACACTCGGCATGGCAAGGGGAGTTTAATTCTGGGTTATGTGGTGATGTCGCTGGCCCCGCCCCTTCTGACAAAACTGCAACACAGGGTTTTACTACGGGTTTCTGTGTCCTGCTAATGAATTTTAGACTCGCTAATTTATCTGCAACTCTGTCTTCGCCGCGCTCCACCAGCTGATCGAACGTGCCGGCCGACCCCCCGATGACGCCAACCCTGAGAAAAAGACGTCTGAAGGCTGGGAGGAACTTAGCTCTCCTAAACTGCTTCAGAAGGGCATTGAGGGTGTGGTGATAAAACAGATTGCTGCAGCCACCCAGAAAGGTATGTAGCAGATACAGTGCTTCTGTGTGACACGAGTCACACCAGACCAAACTGGTTATTAAAATACTGCATTTCTGTTCTTGGTAGCAGACCTGCCTCAGTCCACACCCCAAAACCAGTCCCAGACTCGGGGGAATGGATCCGACCCGTCTCAGTCTCGGAGACGGCTAGACCTCTGCGTGTTCACCTTCTCAGAAAGACTGGAGCAGTATTACCGGACACGTGTGTGTCTGCCCCCGAGCGAAGTGTCCCGAGCTCAGCAGAAAGCGCTGGATATTGCTACAGAGATTCAGGCCTTCCTGCACTCCAAGCACCCCGACATGCCCCTGGGGGAGATGACGTTAGCGGGGTCGCTGCTTGACGACCTGCAGGTGGTCAAGGCTGATCATGCCTGCCTGCTCGTACCACTGCAGGTAACCAGATCTACACCGTGTGGTGGTGTTGGTCCTCTACTCCACACTAGACCAGGGGAGAAACATCTGGCTTCTGTACTAAAGTCACACATTTCAAAATCCAAATTTTAGGCCTCAATTTTCAGTCTTAAATCATTTTTAAACAATCCTGAATTTACTGATGATTTACTGATTACTAACGTTATCACTGCTCCAGATATAATACACTGCAACAGCCAATCAGTTTTCTCTTATTGATTTCAAACAGATTTTATAAAAAAAAAGTGTGTGTGTGTGTCTGTGTGTGTGTGTTAGATGTTGTGATAAAGGTCTTAAATGTCATTCTTAATAGACTTAAAATGGTCTTAGTCTTAAATCTGACTGACACATACAGAAACCCTTTTCTAGCTGAAGCTTTAACTTGGGATGTTTTTTTGTTTTTTTTCTTGTTACCATAGAGACGATAAGGCATCAGAAAGAGTGCATTGATACACACCTGTGATTCGTCTACTTTCTTCGTTATTTGTAAATTTTTTGTGTCTAGTTTTGATGATTTTAATGTGAATATTGTGTATGTGTAGCTGGAACCCAGTTTTTGGACCCCGATCGCTGGAGAGGACACTTTTCTCGGCCATCCTCAGTACTGCATGCTGCGTCGAGGAAACCTGGAGTATTTCCCGCGTGGGCGGAGCTATTGGGACAGACACCTCCTCGGGGGCTACCTGTCCTCCCAACTCGTTGCCGAGCAACTACGCAAATCCATAATGGAGTCGATGAACTGGCCGTCGCTGGTTGGAACCCTGGAGCGCGAGGTGCGCCCGGTACTCGGGTCTCCGGCACTGAAACTGGAAATCCGCGCCGAGGGAGAAAGCGGAAATTTGGATGAAGAGCAGCTGTTCATTAGCATCCTGCCGACCGTGCGTTTAGGGCGCATGACGCTGACGGCGCAGCCGGAAATCACTGGGTCTTTTGACTACGTGTGGTATCAGAGCCTCTACACGAGCGAGACGACTCGCCTGGCCTTCCTCGACCAATCGAACGACGGCTCGGGCGTTAGGAGGAAGTGCCTAAAAACGCTGAAGGCCGTGTGCCGAAACTGTCCCGCCCTCCACAAGCTGACTGGAGCTCAGCTCAGCAACGTCGTCCTGCACATGAGCGAGAAGGAGTCCGATTGGACCGAGGCGGCGTTTACGGACCGGTTCCAGCAGGCCATTACCGAGCTGATCGGGTACCTGGAGACGGGGTTCCTCCCCAGTTACTTTAAACCCGCTGTGAATCTCCTGCAGGGCTTCACTGAGGACGACATCGACGAGATGGGCTTCATGCTGTACTGCGCCGTGAGCGAGCCGGAGATACTGCTCATATAACCAACTGTGCTTCTAATAAACACTCATGTCTATACGCACACACACACACGCACACACACACGCGCACACACACACACACTTTAATGTGCTTCATTCTGATTGTGTGCAGTTCATCGTTTTTATTTATCATTTCAGAGAAACTTGTATTTACTCTCCAGCTATAAAAGTTGCTGAGGCGATCACTTCATCTGATTTTATGCCTCAACCACCAAAGATCATCAGCTCGTTGAACACTGGAGAGAGCCTTTCATCACGAGCAGAAATGACTGATCATCTCCAGAACTTTTGGAACTCATGATCTTTATCAAAATGGTCTTGATCCTCATTTACAGTGTGTCTTCTTCAGGCTGATGGAGCTCCATGGTTGTGGTTCCAGGATCCAAAGTACACGCCTCATCCCATAGTCGCACGTGACTTCAACCGTTAGAGGTTTCAGCAGGTCTAATTACAAACCGCACCTTTCAAGCAGTAAAGGGTCCTCGCTCCAACAGAACCTTCTAGATGGAGCATTTAAAGTTCTGCTGAAGACCAATCTGATAGAGTGAGAGTTTGAGTGATACAGGGTTCACTACACTGTGCTGCAGTTACTTATACATAGATTTTATTGTTTAATAATCTGATAAATATAATGATGGCACTTTAGTGAACCCCAGAGCAAAACAAAGCAATAAAATAAATCTGCTGTTTATGAAATCCCACTGCTGAAGCTGAAGACTCTGGTGTTTCTCATGAGGGGTGTGTGTGTGTGTGTGTGTGTGTGTGTGTGTGATGCAGTCTTCTCCCTGAACAAGGACCGATCGTAATAATTCAGGGTCTGGAGAATAATTTTAGCTCTGTTAGATGAATAAAGTGTTATTTTGAATCAACACTGATTCAGATGTTTTTCATAAAGCAGAGATTTGTATGTTGGAATGATTTTGGTGCATTTGTCTCATATTTGTTTTGTCTCCTGCTGTAGTGAGATTTTAAAGTGAAAGTAAATTCCTGGGGAGCTTCTTTAGTGAGGTGAGGAGTTTCCAACTTCTGTATTCGTACTGGACAATAAAGTGCAATTTGCAGACGGTCCCTTAGCGCTCCATAAGGACGCATCAGAGATCAGGGATTGTGTTAAAAAGCTTTTACTTACTGAACAGGAATTAAAATTAAATACCACTCATTCAGAGGCTCCTGCAAATTAAATGCTTTCTAAAGACCTTTTTTTTTTAGGAAAATGCGTCATTTGAAATTAATATTTTATTTTTTATTTTTTATACATACATTTAATGCAAAGTGCTGTGAATTTTTACATCACATAATGTACTGGGTTTTGTGGAGAATTAAATAAAAATATATATTCTATTATTTTATCACCAGACAGAAATAGTAATGAAAATAGGGACTGTTTTACAGGGTGAAGAATTTCCCTGCTGCAGGTTGTGTATGGTTTATTAGAAAACTTCCACAGGAGGAACTTCATGCTGGACTGATGATTTCAGCCTGAATGAATAAAGGATGAAGGCTACGTGCACGCGCAGGAACTAGTGGAAGTTCTTTGGTACCGGAAATAAGTGTCTGGGTCCAAATCCGGTTTGGTGCACGCATTAACTAGGTCGTGTGTGTGTGTGTGTGTGTGTGTGTGTGTGTTCTCTAAAGGTCGCTGACACACCATCCTTCCCCTCCCTACTCTGGCGCGGTCACGTGGTTTTCGACGAGCACCAGTTTCGGTTACCGAGGGCTGGTCACCGGACGCCTCGCGCTGTTTACTTCTTAGCCCGAGCGCGTGAACGCCAGACGAAGCGGAGACGTCTGGAGGTCTTGATGGACGGCGGTGGAGTTGCGCATGTGAGTTTTTGATGGTGTTAGTCTCCAGTGAAAGTGCGCTGAAATGATCCTGGGTGTTAAAGAGTTAAACGCCGGCGAGCTCTAGAGCGTTCTGACGACCTGCTTTTACGCGCTTCACGTGTCACGTTCACGCCGCACGCGACCTGCGTCACTGCACATGTGCCTGATCCCAGCAGGACCACGGAGCAGAGCCTAAAGGTGTTTGTCATAATCTATATTCAAAACCATAAAGGTCATATCTAATTATATCAGCATCATCATCATCATCATCATGATTGGATCTCCAGACCTGCTGGCTTTCACAACCGACACCGAATTCCTAGAACAGTCCACAGAATCGCTCAGGCTTCCATCCGAACTGTCCGTTCCTCTTCATCCGCACTCGGAGGACGCCTCGCCGTGGTCAAAGACATCCAGCTTCGTGAAGGATTTTATTCTCGTATCTGAGTTCTCCGAGCAAGTGGGTCCTCAGCCATTACTAACCATTCCAGACAAATCCAAGGCATGTGGCTCATTCGACCTGAACCACTTCTCGCTCAGGATCATGTCCGTGGACTATCAGGCCACGTTCGCAGGCCCTGCATTTAGCGGACATCCTAAACTGAACTTTGTAGAGGATGCAAAAGTGGTTCTGGGGGACTCGAGAGAAGGAGCCTACGCCTACGTGCAACACTTAACGCTATATGACCTGGAGGCTCGGGGGTTCGTCCGGCCGTTCTGCATGGCCTACGTGTCCTCGGAAGAGGCCAAAATTCTGAATTGCTTTCGTGAACTTTCAGCAGAGTTTTCCAAGGCTTCAGAGTGTCTGAAGACCGGAAACAGGAAGAACTTTGCCAATGAGTTGGACAAAAAACTTTCAGACTTGGAGTACACTCGACTAACACTGCTGAGGGAGATCAACCGAGAGAGGCTAAGCAAAATAAAAGCTGCCGAGAAAACCAAAATGGAAGAGAAGCCAAAAAGTGAAGATAAAAGGGATAAACAACAGGATAACGGGAACAGCGAGTTGCTGTCGATTACAAAAGAGGAACTAAAAGAGAAACTAAGCTGTAGCTTGCCGTTTATGGAAGTTGATCAAAACCTCAACATGCAGAGATTTGATAAAAAGGGAACTGAACCTGAATGTGACACTGTAGTCATGAGCAATGGGAGTGAAAAAAACATGTCCGAAAACGGTCGAGTGTTTGAGCAGCCTGAGGCAACCAAAGAAGGTCTAAGTGCAACATGTCAGAGAATCATGTGGGCTAATAAAGCAGATGAGCTGGCTCATGTGGAAACAGCCATCCAGGAACACAGAAGCCTTTTGAAACAGATCACCTCCTATCCGAACAGAAAGCTCAGAGACCCCGAATTCCTGCCATATGAGCCTGATGATGCCTTCCATTCTCTGGAGTCTGACCTTGACCCCAACATGCTGTATTCTCAGAGCCCAGAGTCGGTGGAGGATTGCTTACCACCACACACTCTGCAACTGGTAAGCTCAAGCACATGTCGACAGTTCGACAAGCGTTTAAAGAACCTGGACGAACTCTGTGACAAGTACTTTATGGAGCAGGCGATGAACCAGCTCCGCTACATCGAGAGGACCTTCCATGGAGACAACAGCTATCTTCTCTCTCAGCAACAGACCCAAAACCTGCTCCGTCACCTAAAGTCCACAAACTTCCTCTTTGAGGATTTGTGCGACCTGGAACCTGAGTCAGGTCAGCAGGTTTACCGCCCATACCCTCAGTTTGCACAGCTTTTTCCTGTTTCTCCACTACAGAGCGAACCTGTAAGTCTGGACTCCTACACATCGTGTGTGGAAATGGTGCCCATTCGTCTGGAGCTCCACAGAAACAGACCCGGCTCTGTTCCAACCTCGCCGAGTGACGACCTGCCTTCGATGCCAAATTTCTTGAACGAAGGTCACTACAAGGCTGAGGAGGTTTCCGCGCTGATGAAGGATAGCGTCAGCAGCAACGAGAGTATAGAGGTGTTAGGAACGGAGAAGTCCTTCAGAGCGATTTTTACCGCAGAAACCGTTCCTCCGAGGCAGACGGCGTTCCCTGGAAGCAACTTTGAAGGACGGAAACGGAGAGTAGTCACCCGACGGGAGAACAGCGAGGACAGCATCGAGGTGCTTAGCACTACAGAATCGATCATACCTGACGATTTGAGGGCCTCGTACCCTTCTTCAATCTACGAAGAAGCCCAAGACCAAGAAGTAGATGAGAATGGCGGTGCTGAAGAAAAGCGTCAGAGCTTTCTGAGCACTCCGAATAGAAACATAGATACCAACATGAATTTGGATCTTGGCACAGTTTCTCCTCTAAGTGAACTGAGCTCTTTCCAAGACAAGCATTTCCTTCTCACATCAGACGATTTCTCTGATTGCACCAGTTACCACAGCTTTGGCTCCATGGGCTCCATGCTTTCTCTCGATCCCCACGAGGAAAAAAGGACCCCAGGGATCAGAAGAAAGCGCGCCCGGTCTGGACGGTTGGCTCTGAACTTCCTGCGCCAGTTTCCGTTCGCCCTGCACGCCGTGTTTAGCCTGCTGAGCGGCCGGACGCTGGTGGTCTTGGGAAGCGAGGAAAGAGTGGTTAGACGCCTAGTCGCAGCACTGACCATGTACACTCCTCATCTGGGGAGGTGCAGAGGAAGCATACATGCCTGGACTTCGAGCCCTTTGCAGATTACAGACCTGCTTCAGTGGAAACTCGTCGGCTATAACAGGTATTTTTGAAAGTAAACAAACTAATTCAGGACGTTCTTTGTTGTAACGGCAGCTCGGAATGGGTTCTGCAAGATGTTTGACATATTATAGAAGGGGTCTCCAGGACCTCTTTAGGACCATGCTTTATTTTTACTTGGTAACATGACATGGGGAATTTATTTTCTTATTTAAGAGTCTTTGGTATAAATGAAATTTATTAAAAAAAAAGTCAAATATTATCAGCTTCAAATTTCATTCATTTCCTCAAAGTACAAAATCTTTATTTATCATCCTGTTTTTATTTCCAGGTCGTCTTTTCCTTCATCTCCCAGCATGCCACTTTGCCTAGTTCGCTTCAGCCGCTACCTCAGTGTACTGGATGTGGACCAGAAGACCTTACGCTGCCCGGCGTATAAAGGTTCTCTCGCTTGTCCGCTGGTGGACCTGAGGACTCACGCCATGCACGGCACCGCCTACTTCCTGAACGCCCAGACGGTAATCTGTAATCTTGTGTCCAGGGCGTTCCTTCTCGCTTTCTCTCCTGTGCACCCTGGCCTGGACCTTAAACCCGTCCACTTCTCTGGTGAGCTCCATGAGGACGATCTGAAGATCCTCCGCTACCTTTCGGAGCTCGTCACGTGGCACGTTGCGGGAACCTCGCCCCCGGTCCTGCGATTCAGCTACAGCGCAAGTACACTTTTCAAAATCTGACACTGAAAACTAATGTTTTACTGCTGCTACGGTTCTTACGGCTGGGACTCCAGGTATGGACAAAAGTTTGTGGGCACCTGATTAATAGACACGTATGCGCTTCTTTACTAAAATCGCATTCCACTCCGCATTGTGTCCATAGCTGCTGTTGTAATGAGCTCCACTTCTCTGGGAAGATGTTCCACTAGATTTTTGTGGAGATTCATTCAGTTACATGAGTGTTAGTAAAGTCAGGTACTGATGTACGTGAGGGGAGGAGGGCTGAGGTGGAGATCTTCCAAACCAGTGGAACAGATTTTGTTTTGGGTCTCCTAGCTTTAGAGTGAAGGGAAATCTTTATGCCAGGCATCCGAGGATTTTGTAAGAAGGTGTTGTTGGGTGAAAATGTCAGGTGTTTCAGTACTTGTGTGATTGTAGTGTGTATATTTATTTATGAATCTATCAATTAGACCTCAATAAAACCAAAACCAGTGCAGACTTACTGTAGTAAAAGTGGGGGAAAAAAACATTCTAGCAATCATCTGACTGAAGTGTTCACTGTGCTGCTTTTCTCATGGTCCGGATTCTGACCCACTTTCTCAGGGAAACTCTGTGATCCAGGTGTCAATAGCAGCGCACACAGAAAAGGCCAAACCCTGTAAACGGAGTAATCTCAAATCCCCAAATCCTCAAATCCATGTGATTAGTGTTCTGACGGCTGTGTGCTCGTGGCGTTTGGGGGGAAAAACTCGTATCGCAGCGTCTTTATTGCACAAGTTACTGAATAAAGTGACACTACTGATTAGTCCAACTTCAAAAAAACCTGTCTGATACACAGGTTCCTTCATTTAAATGTCCAACCAGCCAATCATGTGGCAGCAGAACAATGCATCGGAAAACTGCAGCTCCAGGATTGGACCTTGTGATTCCACAGCCTCGGATTCATGACCCTGGTTCCTGATTCGTGACGGGTGAGGAACAAGATGTGGTCGATGGACCATCTAGATCAAGCTGTTGTGATATGAGATGCTTTTCTGCTCAGCACATTTGAAAAGAGTGGATGTTGAAATGAACCCCAGCCTTGTGGTCGGTTCGACCTGGACTTGATCTACAGAACCCGTATCCGTGTGATGTTTCGCGTGGTGCTGCTGCTCCCTGATTGGCTGCAGGAAAGTGTTTACAGATCAAATGTAAAATCACACAGCAGATTCTTTACCTTCGCATGTTTAGAGAAAATGCACGACAAATACATGTGTGTTAAAGTGTTTGTGGGAACGTTTTCACGTAATATTATTATATATAAATATATAAAGAGCTGATATTTTATTAAAGAGTGCCTTGTTTTAATGTCGTCTCGGTCTCAGTGGCGTCACTTCAAAACCCCTTCAATAAGGATGAAAGTGTGTTTTTCTCGCCTTTTTCACTGCAGATCAAAGTTCAGCAAGATAAATAAATATATAAAATCAGCCCCAAGAGAAAGTAACAAACTCGTCGTGTCTCGTATCCTTTCATATTTCCATGTAATCTTGACTCCAGTCGAACTCTAGACCCCCAGCCTCATTACTTCGAAAGGATTATTTTGATTTGTATAAAAGTGGTTATAAAGTTGTATAAATAAAATGTATATCATTGTAAGTTTATGCCTAATGAGTGCTCCAGTGGTGACTGAAAGAAAAACCTCCCAGAGTCTTCATGAAGAAACCATGAGAGGAACCAGACTCCAATGGAAACCATCCTGATGTCCATCATTATTGATAGGTGTTTAAATGCAGGTGTGTTCATGCAAACTCTGGTCCTGAGCACATTATAGCAGACTGTTGATCTTAATCCATCCTGGAGTTGCTCAGGAACTTCCTGGATCTTCATGCTGTCCATGTGGAACCATCCCCACCTCACCGCAGTGGTCTGGAGATCCGTGGTCAAAGTATTGAAAGCGAACACGTGTTGTAGATTTTACATTTTTATTTCGCACATAAAAAACATTTCTCCGTTGAACAAGGGAACAGAAAGAGAATGTACATTTGCTGTGTGATGTGAAGCAGCTGCTCGACGTGCTTTTCCACACGCAAAAAACCTGTACAACAAAAACAAGAATCCGATCGTTTCAAACAAACAATCTGCAGTGTTTATGAGGAACAGTCGAGGGTCCGATATCTTACATTACGAGCTGATCTCTCAGACACCCACACACACACACACACACACACACACACACACACACACACACACGTTACTGACGCAGACCCCACTGCATCATCTGAATGAGAATTTGCCGTTTGTCCGGGTTCAGACTCGACTCCTGCACAAAACCCAGAGACACAAAAACACCAAATCACACGTTACGTATTTATATTTCTAATGCAGTCATATGACCTAGCAGCAGCCAGTGGGGTTAAGGGTCACTAAACCCTGAAAATTTCCAGCACCATCCCAACTTTCCTGCTGTCACCATTAGTGATGTCATGAGCACAGTCTCGAATCAAATCTAGAAAAATCCAGACTCTTTTTTTTCCCTGGTGCTCGACACAGATTTTTACCCACGGATGTGATTTCAGACACAAATTATTTTTTTTCTTGATGGACATGATCACATGGTACTATACTGCCCCTAGAGGGTTCTTTTGGTTCTGCACCACATTGATACATCAGCCAGATTAAACACACATACACGTTTTATTACTCAGATTCCATTAGATATAATAAGTTTTCTTACGCTGACTTCGAGCATGCATCTGAGGTGGTACTGCCACGGGTTTTCAAACCTGCGTTTGGAACACACAGGAGACTGTGTTCAGACACGGTGGGGGGGAAAAAAACACCACAAACATGGACCCAGTGGTGTTACACAAAATAGCGGTCAGTTTCTATTCGTGTATGTGAGGAATAAAAACACTAAACTGAGGAGTAGGTAATGTGTGTGATTTCTGCCGGGTGTCAATATTTAACGAGAAGAAAGTCGGCGCTGTGATCTGGTGATGTGAAAGCACGCTTACTCGTTCCACTTGGCCAGCAGATCAGTAACGGGGTAAGTGTTGGGATGGAGAGCGACGCTGGGCTCCAGGAAGAACAAGCAGAGGAAACTGGCGATGAAGAAGTGCTCGACTGTGTCCTGCAACCTGGGGTACAACATTAAATCAAACTTTTTTTATTCAGCAGAAACACATGGACCCCGTCTTTATTCCAGTCTTAAACAGATCGTGTTCTATTTATTCTAACGCAGTGATCGGATGCTGAAATGTCGGATCTGAGCGAGCGTACCGCAGAACTGATTTGCCTTGTCTGTCCAACAGTTCCTCCAGGATCGTAAGAAACAAATCCAGAAGCATCTGCGGCTGCACCAGGAGGCTGCTGAACAACCAGCGCATCACCCAGGGGTTTGACTGAACACACACACACACACACACACACACACACACATATCAAAGCCTAAATGTAAAATATGGTGTGATGTTACAGTGATAGTACAATTTAGACAGACGCTCAGACACAAGCACACAGGAAGAAGACTGACTGTGAAGGTCAGGATGATGGGAAGGATGGGTTTGAGTCGTGAGTGTAGAAGACGCCACGCTAAAGCCTGAGTAGCTAAGAGTAACAGGGCCTGCTCCGGATATCCCTGCAGGAGAAGAAGAAGATTTCACCCAACAATCAGACGTCAGCGTTACTCCACCACACAACACAAAACGGCTCTCACACTCTGAAAGCTTTTCGGAATGTGGATCCGGGACGTCCGATTGAGCTCGCCGAGGATTCCCATGGCGGCCTCCCTGGACCTCTGAAACACCCCCAAAAAAAATACACCTCGGATCAGCACCAGTGTTCCTACACCACCTACGACGTGTTAAACGTCTCGCTGCGACTCACCATGAGGAAGTTGTAGTCGGGTTCCTGCAAACACGAGCCGTCCGGACCGGAAGGAGACGACACGTTGACAAATTCCAGCACTTTTATCCAGCTTTCGCTCTAGAAGACAGATAACAACAACAACATTAATAATAATAATAATAATAATAATAATAATATATTTTGCTCCCATGCTAATCCTGAATAACTGCTGCTGGAGCTCTGGTGCCACTGACGGAGCTGAGATACCAAACCTTACAGCACTGTTCTAAAACGTCGACATCTCACTTCACAAACATTCCAGATTGCATTATATTTCTTTGGGCGGAGAACCGACTCCGACTTCCCTTTAGAACACATCGTATTTGAGACACACACACACACACACACACACACACACACACTCACATGTGCAAAGGCTGCATTGTTATACTTCATGACTCGGAGTGCAAACTTCAGCACCTCTGGTCTTTTCAGCAGGTTGGATCCTCCTGGAAAAAAAGGTACAGTTTATTTAGAACGCTGCACCTCGAGGCAAAGTAACTACGTGGACGTGAGACGCTCACGAAATATCCTGACCTCCTCCTTTACCTGCGATGGGGGTCCATGTGCTGCTCAGTAAAGGATCCGCCTGAACCGCCTGGACGATTTGAGAGTAAGGACCGAACTCCACCTGCGGTGGGTGTGGTATAGTGTGGGGGGCGTGGCCAGACATGAAGATTCTGAGGTAGGCATTAAACTGGGCAGGACTCAGCCTGGAGGCGGGGCATGAAGGGCCATACATGGGGTTGAACAAGCATTCGATCGCGCCGTTATAATCGCCGACCTTCAAACACACACGTAATGATCATTGACATTTCAGCACTTATTGTTCTGTAGATTATTATACTACAGAAATACGTTTTCTCTGCTCCATGTTTTCTATTCATACACGGTCCCTCCTCCCGAATACTTAGCAGGTAGCTACGTGTGTGACTGAAGGCATATTCCAGCAGAATAAAAACCTGTGTGTCCATCACACTATCACAGGAGGTAATCAGCACTCATCTGTAGTTCATCTCAGCAGCTTGTTTTTCTTTACCTCTAAATAAAATGTAATTAAATCACCTTGCACAGGTAAAGAGGAATCCAGTCTCTCATCATCTGCAGCCTTTAATCGCAGGAAAGAGAAACGAAATGGTGAGTGGTGTATGTGAAAATGGGTGGAACTGGTGTTAGGGTGAGGAGCAGGGACTCACATGGCAGCGTTGTCACTTCTTACGTATTTGAGGTAGCGAGCCAGCTCACGAAACCTGAGGAGCAAAACACAGAAAAAAGGGCTCATTTCCTGAAGACCTCCAGCAGTCTCACAGCTTCATCTCCACCAAGCAGAATGAAGGAACCTGTTCTGCTGCTGGAGATTCAGAACCCGGGATCTGACCACCAGCGCCATTTCGTGCAGCGTCTCCTGGCGCCGGCCTTTGACCTGCCTGACCCCGGTCACGTTCTGACCTTTCAGCACCGCGGACAGCAACGGGTCGTCCCAGGGGAGCACGTTCAGACTACGACAAACAAAACACGACGAACGGTCCTGATGAGAAGGTTCTGGAACTGCTCAGATTCCGAAATACATATCACTGATACACAAGAGGAAAAAAAAAGACACAATGCTATTTTATTTTTACCTGTTTCTGAATTTTCTGAAGTCAGGAGGAAGTGGAAGAATTTGGAAAAAGTCTTGCAGTTGCTTGACAAAAGAGAGCGGAAAGTTTGCGTCGACAAACCAAATCTGCACAATCGATATCGCTCTTAAATAAAAGAAGAAGAAAAAAAGAAAAAATGTAAGTCAATCAAACACACATTTTTATAGTATTCATTTGTTAAAGCCTTTTCTTTTTACTTTTTTGTTTTTTTTCCCACCATATTTTTTACTAGTGATCATCAGTCAAATTCTACACACAACTTCCACCAACACTCCCACTACCACCAACACTTTCACCACCACAACACTGCCACCAACACTCCCACTACCACCAAAACTGCCACCAACACCAACACTCCCACTGCCACCAACACTGCCACCAACACCAACACTGCCACAACCACCAACACTGCCACAACCACCAACACTGCCACAACCACCAACACTGCCACCAACACTCCCACTACCACCAACACTTTCACCAACACTGCCACTACCACCAACACTTTCACCAACACTGCCACTAACACCAACACTGCCACTTTCACCAACACTGCCACTACCACCAACACTGCCACTTTCACCAACTCTGCCACTTTCACCAACTCTGCCACTACCACCAACACTCCCACTACCACCAAAACTGCCACCAACACTGCCACCAACACCAACACTCCCACTAACACTCCCACTAACACCAACACCAACACTCCCACTGCCACCAACACCAACACTCCCACCAACACTCCCACTAACACCAACACTGCCACCAACACCAACACTGCCACCAACACTCCCACTGCCACCAATACTGCCACCAACACTCCCACTGCCACCAACACTCCCACTAACACCAACACTGCCACCAACACCAACACTGCCACCAACACTCCCACTGCCACCAACACTCCCGCCACCAACACTCCCACTGCCACCAACACTCCCACTGCCACCAACACTGCCACTACCACTGCCACCAACAACGCACTGCCCCCAAGCAGTTCCTGACTGGAACGATTATTATTCTCCTGTTTACTCACTTCAATCTAAAATAGTGGACTTATTTTTATTTTTTTTATCTACTGCCATTTCAAATTCTTACAGATGCCCTCGGTCTGAATAAAACATTGTCCCGGACCAGAAGGCTGCTTTTTGCTGTCTTGTCAATAACGCACACTCATATACAGATTATATTATAATCTAAAACCTTTACCTCCAAAACAGCTCCATTACGACGTGTGAAATCGCCGGTGCGTGTACGGTCCTGTAGGGGAACAAAGAATAAATACACAAATGTGGAGGTTCAATTGTGGCCTCACAAAACAAACAAACAAACAAACACCCACATATAGTAGTGTAGATTTAAATATATCAATTTAATTTGCATATTACACAAAGTGTGTGTGTGTGTGTGTGTGTTTGTGTGTGTGTTTTACCCAGGCATTGAGTGTGTGATGAACAGCTTAACTGCCCCGAGCACCATGACCGAGCCGCTCTTCGGGGTTTCCTTCATCGTCTCGTCGAGAAACGCGATCACGTGCTCCATCACGGGTGTGTAGCTACAAACAGTGTACAATAACGTCACGTCGTACACGTGTAGAGCCGAGGACGCCACGTAACGCCACGTATGAAACACACTTACTCGTACAGAACAAGTTTCTGGTGATCCATGTAGCACCTCGAACATCCCGCCCCCACCACCCCGACTGCCCCTGCAGCGCCCCCTCTGGCCGAGCTGTTTCCTGCAGTTCTGCCTCTGGTGGAGTGACAAGGGCAAACGCAGGCGATCTGTCGGTTCGGGTTCTCCGTCGTCACCAAGAACGCGGCGTACTTCACCGCTAAGCTCCGAGCAATTTCCTGCAGGCGGGTTTCTACCACACACACACACACACACACACACGATTCAGCACCTATCTCATCGCACCTCGCCGCTCAAACATGTTCGTACGCACCAGCGCGCCGGAGGTCCGAATCCAAGTCGGCCGGGTTGAAGGTGAACTTCAGCTCGTGCAGAAATCCCAGGATCCTTTTGTCACGGAGCGATTTCCAGTAAATGCTGCGTTTGTGAGCATTGCAGTGACAAAACCCCGGAACATTCCAGAACTTACACTGAGGGAGGAGGAGAAAAGGTTGAGGCTCGGCGATAATATCGATATCGTGATACATCACTGGCCAGAAGGTTATTAATATATATGATATATGTGCTCTATGGAAGTTGCATTGAAACGTATAAAAATCTAATCATTGTCATATTGAGCTCCTCAGGTCTTTCTCAGGTTTCATCCTGGTTCCACAGAAGGTTCCTGGTTCAAAAGGAGGTTCCAGGTTCTACAGGAATTTTTCTGGTTCGACAGGGGGTTCTTAGTTCTACAGAAGGCTCCGTGTTCCACAGGAGGTTCCTGGTTTCACAAGCGGCTCCAGGTTCTGCAGGAGGTTCCAGGTGAGTTTTCCTTACCTGAGAGGCGAGCTGGTCACAGATGTAACAGAAGCACTGCTCGCAGAAAACCGCGTTATCGCTCTCTGGCTCTGAGACGTTGGAGTCTGTAAAGCTGAGAAAAAGCCACACCATGTTCAGGCCAACCTGAAGATCCACGAGAGGAGAACTGGAGGAAACCCAGGTGAGCTCGAGAGTTACCTGAAGGTCTCGGTGCAGTCGTACCGGGCGTGAGGCAGAAGGTTGGCTTTACGGGAGAAGGTGATGGTCACGTCCTCGTCCAGAATTTCGCTCGTTTCCGAGGGACCTGCGAGAAAACGACGACTCCGGGGGTCAGTGATGGAGAGATGTAGGGAAAGAGGGATGGTGGAGGGAAATGAAGATAAACCGAGAGAAAAGAATAAGTGAATAGAGATTTGGAGGTGAATAGAAAGATCAGGAGGGAAAGAGTAAGTGTGCGTGGGAAAGGAAAAGAAGGAAGGATGAATGTGTAAAGAAGAGAGTGGGAGGAAGACAAGGATGGAGGGAGTGGGAAGAAAATAATGAGAGGATAGGATGGAAAGGATTTGTAGAGGATGGATGGATGGATGGGTGTAGTAACAGTGTTGTAACAGGACAGTAGATCAGTAATTAATGTAAAACTTCCTCCACCTTTATTCATCTCGTCTTCCTCCACTATGAACACGGAGGAGTTCTCGTGCGCCCCCGTGTGGTCAGAGTCCGCATCTGCATCCTCGTCGTCGCTCAGCACGATCACCTCAATACTCGGGTCCATGGAGGAACTTTCTCTCTCTTTCTCTCTCTCTTTCTCTCTGTCTGTCTCCAGCTTCAGCTGTGTGTACAAACAACCACGTGTCAGCTTTCTCCTGCAGTCACACACACACACACACACACACACACACACACACACACACACACACACCCCACAGCTACAGTTCCTTTAAAAGAAGCAGGAAGAGAAAATAAAAAGCGCTTTGCGACCTGTAACTTTAGAACCTATGATATGATCAAGCTGATGGAGATGAAGGTATGGTGAGATGTTCCACAGTGGACTGACCTGCACACTGCCGCCTGGAGAAGCTTCAAACTTTGCGCTTTACTTGCGCAAAAAAAAAAAAAAAAAAAAAAAAAAAAGGAGGAAGTTCCGGTCGGAAATGACGTCAAGACTGTAAACGAGCGAGAAAAATAAAGGTGTAATTTTTGAATGTTTAACATGAGTAAAAGTGTAAATGTGTGTGTTTAAGGAGAAAGTTGTGAGAACATTCTGATCTCCTGCTTGGAATGTTTGTGATTGTTTGATCGCGGTAGATCACGTGGGCGGGGCTTATCGTGAGGAAGTGGGAGGGATTATGTGAAGTGGGCGGGGACTAAAGAGTTATTCACTCACCACACAGCATCTGAGGTACAATACATTTTTATTTGTATAACAGCTTTAATAATGCACATGAGACTTCATGAAGAAGAAACCCTGAAGAAACCGCTGTAGTGTACTGTTGATCCTAATGACAGTCAAATTCATCCTGAGTTTCTCAGGAACTTCATGGATCTTGTGGAACCATCCTCATACAGTGGTCTCCAAAGGAAGAGAACTCCATCCAGAGTTAGAGCATTTAGATAAATCAGGCAGATCTTCCTCATGTCACTGTTACGCTGCTTTGTGGTCAAATTAATGAACACAATCCAAGAATCAAATATGAAAACGAACGATTAGACTCAGTTTTGAGAAACTCAGGGTGTGTTTTCTTCCTCTCTCTCTCACACACACACATTTACATTTACATTTGCGGCATTTAGCAGACGCCCTTATCCAGAGCGACGTACAAAAGTGCTTTAAATCTCTAGTAGTGAATAAATCTTACACTGGTACGAAAGAATACAAACTCAATATAAATATAACTCGAATTCTACAAACTTGGAAAGTGCTAATTTAAGTATTTCAGGAAGAGGTAGGTCTTCAGTCGTCGCTTAAAGATAATCAGGATCAAGATAACACACACACACACACACACACGCACACACACAAATAAAGTGAAGTCAGTAATACTTTTATTTATTTATTTGTGTATCGTTTAGTGAATCATTTTAGCCGACTCGGCTCCACTCGACTCTTCTGACTCGACTCGACTCCATCTCGCTCATTCTCCATCTCGGGTTGGTGGAATTTCTCCATGGGGTGTGGCGTCTCCTGTGCAGGCATGAACTCCAGCCACTGCTTATAGAAACCACGAAAACCGTTGATCTTGTCCAGGTAGGTGTTCTTCGACTTGTACTATGAAGAAAAGTGCACATGGAGAAATGTTCATCAGTTCATCTGTGTAGAAACTAAAATGTCTTGATTTTATTTAATCTTAAAGAGCAGTCAATGAGCCCCGCCCCTCATTTACATCTCATTTACATACCCCCCCCCCATTTCCCAGCATTGACAACTCGTCTTTATCACACACTTATTTAATAGATTTTTCAATCCTGATTTATGCAGAATAAAATATCTATAAAATGTGTGTAATTATTTATTATTATAAATATATAAGTGTGTAATAATGAGTTTTACTTTATTCTTTTAATTGATTTTCTTTTGTTTGTTTTTACTACTGAAATGTTTTTTGATATAACAAATAAAAACAAACAGAAGAAAATCAATAAAAAGAACAAAGTAAAACTCATGGAATTTGCATATGTAAATGAGGTGGGTGGGAGACCTGGTCGTAGGTGGGTGGATACTCTGCGGCGAATTCCAGCTGTTTGATAACGACGTCGTTGGGCGAAACCTGCATCTGGTGCATCTGGAGCAGCAGCTCGTGCAGCCAGGCGTAGTCCAAACGCCGCGCGGCCTGACCAATCAGAGCGCTGAACACGTGAGCGTTCGGAGTCATGCCGCACGTCTGAGTGGGGGAAAAAAAACACACGCACACATGTTGACTGTAAAACATGCAAACAAACCAAATCATTTTGTATTATTATTTTTGATGATTCAGCCTGATTTACACACCTGAATGTGCTGTATTTATATATAACATGCATTACATTATTATAATTTAGTTTAATGTTCAGACCTTCATGTCAGTGAGAAGCTGGAGTCCATGTTTGTGTGTGCGACACACCAGAGCCATGCTGCAGAAGGTCTGAGCGTTGACATGCAGCTTCCTCTCCAGCATCAGCGCCTTCACAGCCTGAAACAGGGAGACGAACCACAACAGCTTTTACACCGTAACCTTTCCCGGATTAAAAACGTTTCCTCATGTCGTGTACAGTCACAGATTCTACATCATCAACAAGTAAATAAAACCCTCTCGATCATCTCCTGACCTTGGCTCCTTCCACATCTCCTGCTTTAGCAGCTCTCCTGATCAGAGTATTAAAGAACCCCACGTCCAGCTTGACTCCGCCCTGATCGGCCGCGTGGATTAGGCTGCGTACCGATTGGCTGCTGGGCTCCGTCACGTCAGCCAACAGCGTGAGAGTCTTTATACTGGGCTTCAATCCGTCACTGGACATTTTATTCAGAAAGCCGTCCAGGTCTCCGATCAGCGCCAGCCTATCAGACGGAGTGATTGCGCTCGCCAAGGTGACCACGTCTGAGCAACAGGTACCCGGGTCCAGCAGGTTCGGGACGGACGTCTGGACCAGCGCACGTGATGGCGAGGAAGCAGGAAGCGGGTTGGTTTGTTCCGAGTCAGAGTAAAGAGTCTCCTGCGTGAGATCGGACGTGGTCTCGGCCAGCATGTGCCTCTCGAACACGTCTACGCATAAACTCTCAGGGGGACTCGTCCCTTCTCTCGGCTTTGACCTCTGACCTCTGAGGTTAGACCCGGACTCGTCCCGCCCCCTCAGGAGCAGATTGGTCGCCAAGGCAGGATCGCCAATCCCACAATCCCTTGCAGCACGCAGCAGGATGTTATAGTTCTGGGCGTCTGGTTTTATACCAGAGTTCAGCATCTGGTGCCACACCTGCAGAGACACGGCGCTTTATTAGCATTCATTAGTGTTAATTAGCAAAACAAACAGGAGAAGAGTGTGAACCTGCAGCGCCAGTCTGAAGCCCTGCTCTCTGTCCTCCACGCAGCACATCAGTAAGTAGTGAAAAGTCTCCTGAGTGACCGCCTGTCCACTGTGTAGCATCTCCTACACACACACACACACACACACACACACACACACACACACTCGAAAATATCCCACAGTACTGAAGCTCTGATGGTCATGGTGGACGTGCATCACATTACCCGCAGCACCTGGAAACAGGCCTTTAGGTCTCCAGCACGTGCCAGCGTTTTCAGCAGGGCATGATGGGTAATGGAGTTGAGAGGAATGTTCTTCCTGCGCAGCTCCTGCCGCAGCTTCAGCGCCTGCTCCAGGCCCGACCGTTTCCACGGCGACTGAGCACAGGCGTTGAACAGAGCCGTGTAGGCGGCGCCCGAGGGCTCCAGACCTCGCTTCTTCATCTGAGGAGAACATACGAGCTGATTATCTTCTACAGGCACTGGGACACGTGCGTGTGTGTGTGTGTGTGTGTGTGTTTTCTCACATCGTTGTAAAGTTTAAAAGCTTTTTTGATATATCCGGCTCGTCCACATCCCCCAATCAGCACAGTGTAGTTATACTCCTCCGGCTGCAATCGCTCCTCCTTCAGCATCTGAACCTCAAACAACACCAACGCCTCAGATAACTGAGAGAGAGAGAGAGAGAGAGAGAGAGAGAGAGAGAGAGAGAGAAAATTATCAGAGATGAATAGAGATAGATAGATAGATAGATAGACAGACAGATAGAAAGAAAGATAGATAGATAGATAGATAGATAGATAGATAGATAGATAGATAGACAGAATAAGTGAGTCAGATTCAGAGAGAGAGAATATAAAGTGGATTTTTTTTTTTTTTCATTACAGCAAGAACAGCATCGTGTGTGTGTGTGTGTGTGTGTGTGTGTGTGATTATTATTCTTATTCATATCTGTGTGTTTTCTCACTTTATCTTTCTTCAGCAGTTTTTTACACTGCAGTAAATACCAGTACGGTGTGTTACTCTTCCGGTGTTTGGTTCGGGACCGGAAGTGGTCCGGTTCGGCCAGCTCCACTTCCGCGTCTGCGTGTTTCGCATCCTGCTGCTCGGCGGACGACTTCCGGTAAGTGTTTCTGGAGGAGAAAGCTGTGGAACGATCCCCGAACTGGACCGCAGCACCTCGTTCTTCTTCTCCCCCGGGTGGCTTTGGGACGCTCCCGAACTTTCTCGCGGCGATGGGAAGGAAAACCGCACACGTCTGGCAGTTCCTGGCATGAAGGGCACTTCCGGTTCGCAAAGCGTTTAGCAGCACACCGCGCAGCATCACGGCGTTCTGTCAGAGCCACGTGAAGGTGAAGAACATCTCCGAGAACCGGGACGCGCCCGTGAGTCCTACACGTGGATTCTGTTATTGAAGATGGAATCAGACATGACCAATCGATAGACGTAATATTTTACTTCAACCGGACAATAAAAATCTGACTTTAGACTCAAATTCAACGCTTAACACTATAAAAATCATTAAAATGCACTGAAATTTTACTTTAGGCGTTAAATTATTTTAAAACCTTTTGTAAATCGATTAGTAGGACTGCTGAAGTAACGGTACCTGGGTTGCGAGATTAAACACACTGCTGCCACCTAGCGGCACGGAGTCATGACTCGCTACTGCATATCAGTGATGGGAAGATCGGATCATTTTTAGTGAGTCGGTTCTTTGAATTGAGTTCATCAAAATGAACGAATCTTTTTGTTTTAGTTCATTTAGTTTATTTAATAGTATTAATAATAATAATAATAAAAAGATAAATGTTATAATTTCAATTAGCAGATTCCCAACATGTCTACATACATCAACTTTAACTATAGTTCTAAACCTATCTATCTATCTATCTATCTATCTATCTATCTATCTATCTATCTATCTATCTATCATGTTTATATACATATGGGATGAATAAATGTATATGTTATTTTATATATAGTTTTGTGGTTACCAGAAAAATGTACTTAAGTACAGTAACAAAGTTCTTGTTAGGTCATTAGTTTCCACCTCTGGTTCCTGAGAGAAGTCAGATCTTAGAGATGTTCAGTGGATAAAATGGATTGCATTCGGTGCATTTTCCACTAGATCAGGGGTCACCAACCTTTCTGACACCGTGAGCTACTTCTTGGGTACCGATTAATGTGAAGACACTGATCATCTGAATGATTTCTCACAATAATTATCAACTCTAATTTAACAAGGTAGGAAACGGCTATTTTTAAGGCTCGCAGGCGACTCGTGGTCCTAGCGGGTGACCTGGTGCACCACGTTGGTGACCCACCGATTAATGTGAAGGGCTACAGTTTAATACACACTTCAGAAATAACTCATTTGCTCAATTTACCTTTAATGATATCTTATTATTAATAATTAATGATATTTATCTCTATCAGAGTCAAACTCAACTGCACAGGGGACAAAACTCACAGCACACTTCAGGTCACGGGCTGAACAGGAGAAACATTTATTAAACACAGTAAAACAATGTGTTTTATCATAAATATGAATAAAAACAGACAGGAATATTATTCCAGAATAAATAAACACACCCCTGATCTTTGTGAAGACACTGATCATCTGAATGATTTCTCACAATAATTATCAACTCTAATTTAACAAGGTAGGAAACGGCTATTTTTAAGGCTCGCAGGCGACTCGTGGTCCTTGCGGGTGACCTGGTGCACCACGTTGGTGACCCCTGCAACAGATTTTGTGCTTGTGGACATTTGTGTTCATTATCTACAAGGGTGTTAGTAAAGAAGGTGAGAAGGCGAGGAGTTCTGGGGTGCAGTCGGTGTTCACATTCATCTCCAAGGTGTTCAGTAATTTAGTAAGGAGGATCTAGCAGGCTATTCAAGATCTTCCTCTCCAATCCATATAAAGCAGATCTTCATGGAGCTGGCTTTGTGCACTTCCATGCTGGAACAGGTTTGCATTTCGAAGTTCAAGTGAAACAATTTTATTATATTTTTATTATATCGCATCCAAAGACATATAAGGACAAAATCTAAATCCTATACAGATGTTTTACATTTAGATTTTTATATTATATATTTTAATATCATCTTCTCGTTTGGAGTCTTCACAGCAGATCATACGTCTCCATACCACTCTGTTCTCTCGCCTCTTGATTTTCCTCTTTTCCTTCATCCTCAGCATTCTTCTACTGATATACCCCATATCCCTTATCTGAACATCACCAAACCTCAAATCACCTCGTCTCCACAACGTCCCACCTGCACTGTCCCTCTAATAAACTCGTTAATAAACTCTTCCACCACCAGCTTCACCTCCTGTCTTTTTAACCCTCATCCTGTCTTCTGAGAGACCGAGATTTCAACTCGATTTATTTCAATGACTGATATAAATAAAGTTCAACAGTATTTATGTTGTGCATTTGGGCAGAAGGTCTCAGTTCTTAGCGTAGGGTTCAGATTAAATCAGGACGGAGCAATTGACCAGGTCTCAGCAGACATTCAGCGTTCCATCTTTTTGTTTGGGATGATGACTACAGGGTCGCTCCATTCGCTTCTGGATGGCCTTCACCTCGTCTCGTAAGGGTTCCAGTAGAATGTCTGGGACATGGTAAGATTGTGGAATGGTTCAGTTACTGGTCCACAGGTGAAGCTCTCGGGGTCTTTTGGGTGCTTGATGTTCACCTCTTTGCTGTTTTTTCTTACCTCTGGTTTTGGTTCCTCAGCCTTTGCAGGTGGCTTTTTCTATAAGTCATTCACCAGGCCATCTTTCTCACTATGCCTTCATCCCCTGCCATGTTGGGAGAAGGAGAACACCTTCTGCCCTGGCTGTAGCTCTCTCTCTCTCTCTCTCTGTCTCTCTCTCTCTCTCTCTCTCTCTCTCTCTCTCTGTCTGTCAAGTGTTTTGATTACACCATGTCTTCTATGTTGTCTGGGCTTCTATCAGGTTTTCTGTTTCTTCCGCTTGATAGTCTCCAGAACATACTGAAAGATGGTTTCTTCCTTCCACTGCAACAGGATCCATCCAAGAGGTCCTTACACTTAGCAGTTGTAGAGGAGCTCAGATGAGGAGAAACCAGTCAAAGCTTGAGGCACTTCAGCGTAAGCAAACATCTCACAGGTCTCAGATCAGTGTGTGTGTGTGTATTTGTACAGTATAAGTCAACATTTTGGACAAATCTTCTCCTTTTTTTATTTATTTGTACTATTTTCAACATTGTACATTAATACTGAAGAATCCAAACTATGGAAGAACCGCGTTTTGCTGGTGACACTGTTGGTGATTTAGTCTTAAATTGAGAGCACATTTAATTCAGCATGGCGACCACAGCATTTACAGCGAGATGCATCTCATCTGGGGAACAAGACCTTAAACACAGCTCAGGAGAGTGATGGAGTGCTGCATCAGATCAGCTTCCCTCCACAATCACTTTGTGAGGAGTTGGACTGGAAAGTGAAGGAAAAGCAACAAACATGCACTCAACACTTTTGGGAACTCCTCGAGATTGTTGGAACACCATTGAACCGTGAGTGTAAACTTTCAACAGTCTAAAATCTAAAACGTATTCCTGGTTGTTTAACACGTCTTTATTCAATGCATAATTCCAGACGTGTTCTTTCATAGTTTGGATTCTACAATATTAAAGTACAAATAAAAACCCTGAAGAAGAAGAAGGAGGTGTGTCCAAATATTGACTGCTTTTGTATGTGAGATTTTAACACGTGTATAAAACATAAGAAATCCAGAATTTATTGTGAGAGTTTTATGATCATCACTGTTCTGTTTATCAGTAGATGTTTGTACTGAGACATTTTTCTGCGTGAGAAACATTTCTTGAATGTTATATCTCCTCTGACCTCCTTTAGCTTTGATTACGGAACGCGTTTGCTGTGTCATCGTCTGATGAGCTTCTGCAGTGTCATAACATTTATTCTGGTCCAAGCTGCAGTAATCTTTAAGATCTTGTGTTGATGATGAGAGAGTCGGAGCTGCTTAAAGTCTCCTCCAGCACATCCCGAAGATTCTCGATGGGTTGAAGGTCTGGACTCATTTTTAATCCATGTGTAAAAATGATCTCATGCTCCTTTAACCTGAATCCTGGAGTTGTGATCTTTGAACATGCTCAAGCCATCAGGAAAGAAAAAAATCCATTGATGGAGAAACCTGGTCATTCAGTATATTCAGGTGGTCAGCTGACCTCATTCTTTGGGCACATAAGACCTGAGACCGAGAACCGAGACCTGACCCACTGCAGAACCCCAGATCACAACACTGCCCCCCCACAGGCTCGTACAGCAGACACCAGGCGTGATGTGTGCATCAGTTCATCTGCTGCTCTTCTTTTTATCCCCTGTCCGTTCCTGAACGCACATCCATGGAACAATACATCCAGCAGGCCCTCGATCAGGGCTTCATCACCCCATCCTCCTCTCTCGCTGCCTCAAGCTTCTTCTTTGTAGCCAAGAAAGATGGGGGCCTCCGGCCTTGTATCGACTATCGGGGCCTCAATGTCCTCATCACTCCACTCCCTTATCCGCTCCCGCTTGTCCCTGCCGCATTAGAGGACCTCCGTGAGGCATGCTACTTCACCAAGCTAGACCTCAGGAGTGCCTACAACCTTGTGCGGATTCGTAAGGGAGATGAGTGGAAAACCGCCTTCATCACTCCCGCTGGTCACTACGAGTACAGGGTATGCCGTACGGCCTTTCCATCTCGCCGGCTGTGTTCCAGGGCTTCATGAATGAGGTATTCAGACCGCTCCTACACCGATCCGTAATCGTCTACAACGACGACATTCTAGTCCACTCCCGGACGCTTCGGGAACATCACAACCACGTGACCCAGGTGTTGGAGCTCCTACGAAAACACCAGCTATACCTAAACCTCCCCAAGTGTGAGTTCCATCGAACCCGGGTCCAGTTCCTCGGCTATGTGATCAGCGCCCAGGGAATCCAAATGGACAAGAAGAAGGTGCAGGAGTGGCTGCCCCCCCCGCTCTGTAAAGGAGCTACAGAGGTTCCTGGGGTTTGCAAACTTCTACCGGCACTTCATACGGGGTTTTAGTCAGGTCACAGCCCCGCTTACCTCCCTCCTCAGGGGCAAACCCAAAGAACTACCCTGGACGTCTGAGGCAGAAGAGGCATTCCGGGAACTCCTCGCCGTTAAACTGGCACTCGAGGAGTGGAGACACAGTATTGTAAAATTTGTAATCACACTCTTTATTACCTAAATGAGAATGTTCGCCTTTTGAGTCTGGTTCCTCTCAAGGTTTTTTCTTCATATCATCTAAGGGAGTTTTTCCTTCACCACAGTCGCCCCAGTCTTCATCATCAGGAATAAATTACACTATAATTACACAATAAACTTGAAACGCAAACATTTATGAAGAGATAACAAATAACGAGGCTACAAGAAACATGTAAATAGATTCATGTAATTAGTTGTAATATTTATAATAACTATGGCTTAGTGTAAATTGTATTATAAAGTGAAAAATGGCAAAAACTATGTAAAAAATGTATTCATGATGTAAAAACTGTAATAACGAGGCTGTAATAAAGGTGAAGTAACATTGAAAACTTTTAACAGCAATCTTTTTTCAGTGGTATAACAATGTAGTCTAATCACAAATGGAAATTGGGGCAACCAATAAAAAACATGTAATAACTATGTAATAATTATGTAATTACATTGTAATAACAAATCGAAATTTTGGCAAAAAGTAAAATCTGGACGTGTAATAACTGTATTTACATTGTAATAACAGATAAAAAATTTGGCAAAAAGTAAAAACCGAATGTGTAATATTTTAATAACTATGTAATTACATTGTAATAACATCGAAATTTTCTCAAAAAGTAAAATCCGGAAGTGTAATAACAATGTAATAACTATGTAATAACAATGTAATTACATTGTAATAACAAATCGAAATTTTGGCAAAAAAAGTAAAAACCGGACGTGTAATAACTATGTAATAACTATGTAATAACAATGTAATTACATTGTAATAACAAATCAAAATTTTGGCAAAAAAGTTTAAACCGGACGTGTAATAACAATGTAATAACTATGTAATAACTATGTAATAACAATGTAATTACATTGTAATAACAAATCAAAATTTTGGCAAAAAAGTTCAAACCGGACGTGTAATAATGTAATAACATTGTAATACCAATTTAATAACTGTAATAACGATGTAATTACATTTTAATAACAAATCGAAATTTTGGCAAATATGTAAAAACCGGACGTGTAATAATGTAAAAACAATGTAATAACAATTTAATAACTATGTAATAACTATGTAATAACGATGTAATTACATTGTAATAACAAATCGAAATTTTGGCAAA
>MU552100.1:2728469-2755969 GCA_024362625.1 Silurus asotus
AATAACTATGTAATAAATAATGTAATTTAATTGTATAAACAATTTGAAATTTTGGCAAAAGTTAAAAATGGACATGTTAATAACAATGTAATAACAATGTAATAACTATGTAATAACAATGTAATTACATTGTAATAACAAATCGAAATTTTGGCAAAAAGTTAAAAATGGGACGTGTAATAACAATGTAATAACTATGTAATTACATTGTAATACCAGAACGAAATTTTGGCAAAAAATAAAAACCAAACGTATAATAACAATGTAATAACTATGTATTTACATTGTAATAACAGGTGGAAATTGTGGCAAAAGGTAAATATCGGACATGTAATAACAATGTAATAACCATGTAATAACTATGTAATAACAGATCAAAATTTTGGCAAAAAGTAAAAACCGAACGTGTAATAACTATGTAATAATGTAATAACTATGTAATACCTACGTAATTACATTGTGATAATAGATCAAAATTTTGGCAAAAAATAAAAACCCGGACGTGTAATAACAATGTAATAACAATGTAATAATTATATAATTACATTGTAATAGCATCAAAATTTTGGCAGAAAAGTAAAAACCTAATGTGTAATAAAGTAGTATTGTATTAACTAAATTTTAGCAAATTCTTAAAAACCCATATGTATTGTGATAGTTATAATAATGGAATTACATTGCTAATACATTGTAATAAGGTAATAACAATGTAAAAGATCGAAACTAGTAAAAAAAAACGTGGGGTTGTGTGGCACAACTGCTTAAGGGTCAGTTTCACTGTCACAAGCTCCTGCTCTCAGATGGTATAATTCTTTTCGGCCGGCCTAAAGCAATGGGAGAAAAAGGCACACAGATGCAGCTGGTTGTCAGTGGCACCGCTCTGGGACAGTGCTGTGCCACCGCTCAGTCTGAGGTGTCCATCTTAACCATTAACTGGCATGTGGGGTCAAGAAAGGCCAAGATGGGAGCAGATGTGTTTGAGCATGGTGAACATCTGCTCAGCCTTGGGACTCAGCTAATGGAGGTCAGCTGAAGAAGAGGAATCCCTACCAAGCTGCAACCTCGCACACCAGTAACCTCTGTAGCTGCTTCAGTGAAGAGGTTTGGGGCATTCGACAAAGAAGGATTTACTGGAGACGAGCAATTCACAACTCTCTGTTTTTTGACCTACAAGCCATTCTGGAGGAGGTGCTCGAGAACCGAACGCACATGATGAATAGGTTCCTCCATCGACCAGGAGAACATGAAGACATCGTAATGGTAAACAAAATCGAACTGATTCAACATGTCCCCACTGGCACATTGGTGAGATCAAACGCCATCACCATGTACTTGTAGAAACCGAAAGGGGTGTTGAATGACGTCTTCCATTCATCCTCCTCTCAGTTGTGAACTAAATGGTAAGCTTTTCTTCAAACTAGCTTGGTGGAGACTGTGGCTTTTTGGAGAAGCTCAAACATTATATCCATCAGAAGTAGCAGATAGTGTTTTTTAACAGTGATGGCATTGAACACTGGGTAGTCACTGCATGGGCACAGAGTTTAATCATTCTTCTCTACAAAGAAGAAACCGGTCCCCAGTCAGAGAGGAGGAAGGGCAGATGAGGCCTGCTGCAAGGGAGTCTGGAATATACTGATTCACGACTTTCCTGAGTCTCGACCGATAGGTGATAGCGGTGATACAGTCCCAGGGTTGGTAAAGTGGCATGAAAGAGGGCTCAAGTTAGAGGAAAAAGCTGAACTGTGTCAGAAGGAACAGCAGAGTCCGGGTTTCCCCAAGAAGCTTGCAGGTGGAACTAAATGTGGCCTTTGCAGAGAGACCCTAACCAGTGGTGGAGCAGGCAGCCAGCCCAAACGTTGCATTAGATCTACTGGAGATGCTGCTCATGGGTGGTAGAGATCAGGTTCAAAGAGCAAATTAGCACTCAGCTCCTGAGAGTCCACAGGGTCCAGTAGGACCCAAATGTAGGATGTAAGCAGAGTTCAGATAAGAGCAGTCTTTAAAAGAGAAAACAAGATACAGATAACATCCATCCAAACACTTATGAGCACCAGATGACAAACACCTGAGCGTGTTGAGCCACCTCGAGTGTGAGCAAGTCTGAAAAACACCAAATATTCCTCATATCTATTCTTAACATATAACCAACACTATACATATCCTATATTATTAATCTGATCCAAGAACCAGCAGGAGAAACAAGTCAAAGTCCAAATCCAAAAGTAAATCAGGGAGGAAGGATGAAGAGTCTCAAAAATACACTAAGCTTAAGAGACAATCTGAGAACAAACTTCATCTGAAGAATGTAGAATGGGCTTCATGTTTCCAGGTGGAATCAGGGTGGATTTGGTGCTACAATCCAGTGCTTTCCAACACACACACACACACACACACACACACACACACACACACACACACACACACACACACACACACACACACGCACACACACACACACACACGCATACACACACACAAGCATACACACACACACACACGCATACACGCACACACACATGCATACACACACGCGAACACACACACGCATACACGCACGCATACACACACGGGCGCACACGTGCGCACACGCATACACATGCGCACACGCACGCACGCACACACACACATGCATACATGCACGCACACACACACGCATACACGCACACGCATACACACACAAGCATATACACACATACAAACGCATACACACAACCATACACGCGTGCGCACACATACACACATGCATACACACACACACGCACGCACACACACACACACACACGCACACACACAGTCATACACACGCATACACTTACACACACATGCACACACACACACACACGCACGCACACACGCATACACACATGCATACACGCATAAACACGCACGCACACACACACATGCAAACGCACACACGCACACACACAAGCATACACACACACACACGCGTACACACGCACACACGCATACACACGCACACACACATGCGCGCACACACATATACACATGCATACACACAAACACACGCATACACACAAGCATACACACGCACACAAAAGCATACACACACACGCATACACGCGCACACACGCATGTGCGCACACGCATACACATGCGCGCACACAATCATACACACATGCGTACACGCACACACACACATACACACAACCACACGCGCGCACACGCATACTTGCACGCACACACTCATACATGCATACACGCACACGTACACACACACGCATACACACACGCATACACGCGTGCACACACTCATACACACGCATACACACACATGCACACATGCACACACATGCATACACACACCCATCTTATATAATACAGTATACGAGATCAGAATTCCTTGTAATATGTCATGTGTAATGTATAAGTTTGATGATTTTCACTTTTCCGTGTGCACCGACACTTTTCTTTCATAGACGTTGGTATTGAGGTTTTTGTGTAAAACATGTTTATTGCTGTATAAGAGACGACTGAGACCCGCAAAGACGTGTAAAGTTTACGTGTAGGCTAACACCACTACCCCCCAACCCCCCAATCCCCAGGCACCCCCACACACACACACGTTTTAGTCTGGACTTTCACTGCAGGTATGAGGAAAGTATCACTTGTGAAGTCAGTTATCAGAATGTTGACCTTTACACAATATTCCTTCTTCAGATTCTCCTTCAGACGTGTTTTTATCTTATAGAGATGTAGGAACGTGTGCACACACCCTTATGAACATTCACAAACATTTATAAAGATGCTCTTTCATCTGAAAGTCTGCTCTGATCTCTGAATAACGACATTCGCTCATCTGTCCAGGTGTTTCGTAATTGATCTAATAATTATTACAGTAATAAGTTTTTCTTCAGTTTTTTGTTGTAGCACGTCTCCCTGACCTGTGATGCACAATTTCTCAGATGTTTAGTTGAAGACCTCATCTCACCCTACTTGGACTTTTCCCATCTCAAACATTCACATCAGCATCATTATTCTTATTAATTCTTCTTATTCTTATTCTTATTACTGTTGTTTATTGAATATGTATTCCTATGAAAAATAAAATGAATTATTCTGATCTGATTGTAATGAAGTCAGGAGATCTGATTGGTTTGCGATTGTTTATTGATTTATAAAGTCAAAGCAGAAGAAAAAGTGTACAATTTCACATGTGACTGAGTTTCGTACAGAAAACAAGTGATTACATAATACAACAGATATACGAATGATTTTTGTTACGAGGATATAAAGAGATGCAGAGAGAGGAGATGCAGGACTCCTGAAACACACAGGCTGTAAAATAGATCAAAACTTTCTTATATTCATTTTACATCCTCCAGGAAACACAGCAAAATTTTGCCCGTACTTTATATTTAATTCATTTTCCAAAGCCCACAGGGACACTTCCTTTATTTCACTGCCCTTTATATTTTCTGCATAATACCCAAGTGAGAGTTTGGGTATGTTGTTGTTATCCAGGCAGCAGAATGCGGTCCAGTAGTGACTGGGGATCAGAACTCTATTATTCAGTGTGGTGTTTCCTGGGACCACTCCGGTCACCACATACGCATTCCAGCCCTTATTAATGCAGTCTGTACTCATCTTTTCCTCCATTTTGCTCTCTGCATGATGAAACCATCTCCTGTTAAACGAAGCCTCCTGAGGAGCAGCGTTGGTGAGCGTGAAGGTGGCATCAGAACAGCTTTGACTACTGGAGTGATACACAGGAGCCAGGTGTCCTCTATGGTATTTGGTCTGGGCTGTTTGATTTTCATAATCTTTATTCAGAGCCTGATGATCTCCGTACGTCCCACCAGACTCACTCTTCATGTTTACACCCTGAGTTTGATCATCCAGCTACACACACACACACACACACACACACACACACACACACACACACACACACACACACACACACACACACACTCAACATATATAAATATATATCATTTCAAAAAAATAGATTTTTAAACCATATGTAAATGATAAATGTTTAATGTGTTAATTTTATAATGTAAATGATTAAATTTAATCTACAGAGAATGTAAAAGATAAAATCTTTAATATTATTATTAGAGTATATTTAATGTTTGTTGTCATTTCTAAAAGAATTATTTATAAAAGAAGTTGTAAAAGAGTGTTTAGTTACCTGAGGTTCGATAAACCACTTTGACCTTCGTGTACAATCCACTTTTCTGATGAACCTGTAAGACGAGTAAACCGGGATCCTGTTGTTCGTGTCGTAAAAAGTTGCGAATTCAACGTTATCGTTCAGGGTTTGACAGATCTGTTTATATTGATTGCCCACAAACATTGTTGGAGGAGAAATGACTCCATTCAGGTTTGGGAAGAAACCTGAACAGTCCTGAATAAAATCTCCCACTTTACCCAGACAGACCGAGAGCAGGAGAGGAACGAGGAGAACAACGAGGAGCTTCATGATGGATTCAATCGTGGAACGTGATGTTCGCAGAATGAACGAGTGCAGCAGAGTCTCAGAGTCAGAGACTTTATACACAAGAATTGCTTCATCATCAGAAATGTCACACCCTGTTTGTAGCTCCCCCCAGTAATTTAACGAGCACAAGGATTCTCTGATGACGGGCTGTTTATCGACTGATTCCAACTAATTACACAAAAGAAAATAAAGACTGTATAAAGACATAAATAAAACAAATAAATATTGTCTCTGTAACCCTTTTAAAAGTTCCATTCAATTTAAACAGCATGACTATAGTCTGCACAGATCCTGACATCTTTCTTCCTGAGTCACTCTGAGCTTTTCATACTAAAAGTCTATATTCAAACAACTCTGGTTAATAAGAGCCAAATGTAAAGTTCTTTAACAAAACATTAATAAAAATGAGTAAATAAGAATGAAATATAAACAGACTTCTCTCTCAGTTACACTGTACCTCAGCCTACAAACAGGAAGCTACAGAACCAAGTGTTCAACACAGAATTCAGATCCATGACTGAGTCTCACATTCATCACTTACTAACAGCGGATTATTTTAGAATACTGGACTGTGATTGGCTGGAAGGAGTTCAGGTGTGAATAGTGGATTGTGATTGGCTGGAAGGAGTTCAGGTGTGAATAGTGGATTGTAATTGGCTAGAAGGAGTTCAGGTGTGAATAGTGGATTGTGATTGGCTGGAAGGAGTTTAGGTTTAAATAGTGTATTGTGATTGGCTGGAAGGAGTTCAGGTGTGAATAGTGGATTGTGATTGGCTGGAAGGAGTTCAGGTGTGAATAGTGGATTGTGATTGGCTGGAAGGAGTTCAGGTGTGAATAGTGGATTGTAATTGGCTGGAATTTCAGGTGTGAGTTCAGAGAGTTGGAAGTTTGCGTTCGTCAGTTGAATCTAAATGAATGCGATGCTTATAAACCCCTGTAACCATAGTAACCCCCAGCTCCATCCAGAGGGAGACAGCGATTGTACCCATTTCCTAATGACCTCACTAAGCTGCATGGGGGAGAAAATATTTAAATGAGAAATAGAAAAATAAACAGCACCAGGAGACTCCAACAGCTTCATCATTAGCAGAGATGGAGCACAGGCACACTGAATTCTCTCTGGCACTACTTTATCTCTGTGTGTGATTCGGAGCAGCAGAATTCTTAATCTAATGGGTCGTACATAAAATAATAATAAAACAAAGCGTTATTTTGATCCATTCAGTCAGTTTTCACTCTGCAAACATCAACAGCAGGTTTCATTCCTCAAAGCTGTGAGAAGTGGTGATAATCCACAACTAGGTGTGAGACCATACACCATTATAATGCTCTCCACTTCACCTCAGGATGTTCTTCACCTCCACATCATGCATTAACCTCCTGTAACTATAAGAAGATAAAAAAACGCACCAACAGAATCTTTGTTTTATGAGTGGTGGGATTTTGGCACTCCTTTATTGGGACTTCAGTCTTTTGCGTTCGGTTTGGCGACAGATAGAAGGTCTGTGAAACTCTCTTTGTGTATGTGTGTGTGTGTGTGTGTACACAATAATCTGTGAAATCATCACAACACAATGTCAGACGTGTCTCTATCTCTCTCACAGCACAGTGGGATCTTCTGCCACACGAGTCTTGAAGAGAGTGATCTCGTCCAGATGGCACAGAGGCATTTCCCTGATCACGTTCCCCAAGTCCTCGTGGAGAAGCGGGTAGACCACCACACTAAGAGCTGGACGGGATGCAGACAAACTGCCGGAAGAAAGTGACAGCTTTGTTCAACACCAACAGTTTCAGCTGTTCAGCTACTGACACAAATGAGCTTTTCTACCAGACCTCAGTGTCCCAAGGAACATTGTGGAGTCCAGGTTAAACCCATTCTGATGTTTGAGATAGCTGCATGCTCCGATATTGTTTGGAAAGTATTGGCATTTCAGTGTATTAAAACTCAAACAGTATAGAAGCCTGAATGGGACAAAATAACTTTATATAAACATTTTATAGAAATATATATATATATATATGTGTGTGTGTAATGACTGGTGGCTAAACTTCAGATGACCTGAAATCTTCACTTCACTGTATTTACATTCAGAGCATTTATTTATAACTATTATAATTATATTATATGAATCATATATATGAGTTAATAAACAAAAAATCCAGACCGATTGTCATCACAAGATGGCCTCTAGAGGCCAATCACTGAAAGCACACGTTTGTTTTTACACGTGAGACTGCGCGCGTGCACGGAGAGCACTATATTATACTTATGATTTACAATTAGTTATTATATAATTCTATTTATTAATATATTCATATCTATATTATACTTATTATATAATTCTATTTATTAATATATTCATATTTATTTCATTTAGTAAATTTTCATGATTTTTCATGATTTTTTTTTATTCAGTATCAGTTTTTAAAAATGGATATCAACAAGTACACACACACACACACACACACACACACACACACACACACACACACACACACAGGAATCATAAAATATAAAATAATCTGTAGATAGATGGATGGATACACTGGAAGCTCTCCAGAGATGTTTAATAGGATTTATGTCAGGGGTCTTTCTGGACCACTCGAGGACCTTCACAGAGTTCTTTCTAATCCCCTCCTGTGTTGCAGAAAAACACCCCAATGCATGATGCTGCCACCATCATGCTTCACTTCTGAGATGTTTTTGCGCAAGAGATGAGCAGTGCCCAGACAGTTCAATCTAGGTTTCATCAGACCAGAGAATCTTGTTCTACACAGTCTGAGGGTTCTTCAGATGGCAAACTCCAAACAGACTTCTATGCATTCTGCACCAAAGAGAGGCTTCTGTCTAGCCAAGGCGTCTGCGAGCTTTGCGATCAAAAGACTCCTGTCACACCAAATAAAAATTGCCTGTAGCAACAAAACATATTTGAACCGTTGAATGAACACAACACGATTTGCTGTTTTATGCAGATGTAAGGCCTATGAACACCACTAGGTGGCACAAGTGTGATTTCTGTTCTATTTGGATGTTTGCACTTTATAGAAGTGGGAGTGTTGCCTGGCAACGGGAGCGGGGCATCGCGGAATAGACGCTCTGATATTTTAAGGAACGATTCGTTCATATATTTGTGCAACTGTGAACAGATTTCTCCTGATCGCTTAGTTTCACCAGGTGACCAGCTCATGGAAGAGTCCTCCCATTTGAGAATTATGGAGGCCACTGTGCTCTTCAGTGCATTAAACTGTTCCGCAGGTAGAATCAAGTGAAGTGTAGAAACATCTCAGGAAGGAACAAGAGAAATGGGAGACACGAAATGATGTAGATGTAATGATATGATAATGGGATTAAGAGGTGGATTGATTCAGGAGAACATCGCTGAAGGTCTGATACTGGTTTATACTCTTATAGTCAAATGTTTGAAGATCGATTTAGTATGTGTTTTTTTTTTTTTACAAACAACGGCATTCAGAAGAACCAAATGCGGCTAAAAAGAGTCAAACGTCCCAATACTTTTGATTATATTAGACCTAGGAACGTGAGGAAACGTGATAAAGAGAGAGAGGTGAGCGGATGAACACTGACCTGTCCAGCAGTGTTTTCTGCAGTGTTTTACAGGCCACGAGAGTTCCTCCGGTGAACATGTGGAACATCACGACGTCCTCGCAGCGTTGCGTGAAAGTGACGGCGGCAGGGTGCTGGAACGTCCCATGGCGCGAGACGAGGCAGAGGCGCTGGAGGAGGCGGCAGTGAGTCAGCGCCTCAAAGAAGGAGGCATTGGCGCTGAAGTACGGCTGCTCCAATCTGCCACAGTAAACAAACATTCATAAAAATACACGACGCACATTTCAATCAAGTTCACGATTGTGCCATTATACACTCTAATGTGTGTGTGTGTGTGAGTGTGTGTGTGTGTGTGCGCTCACCTGAACTCCCTGAGCTGTGTGCAGTGTCTGAGCGCCTCCTGCAGAGCCGCTGCGTAATTGACAGTCTTTAAGGACCCCAGGTTGGCGAGGGATAACACCTGAAGGTCCCTGCACCCCTGAGCGAGCTGGACAAGCCCGGTACCCTTCAGGACCCCGGGCAGGTGAGCCAACGTGAGCCTGCGCAAGAAGCGGAGCTTCCCCAACGCCGCCAGCTGCTCGTCTCTGACCTGGAAGGACCAGGAGCAGGCGGCGGGATCTTTGCGCATGGCGGGCTCGTACCTGGGCATGGCTGAGAGGAACCCCGTTCCGATCAGCTCCAGCTCGACCAGATACGGGCAGCCGGTAATTAACGGGTGCAGGAAAGACTCTGCTTCACCCTCCTGCTTTAGCGCCCCCGTGTTGTCGAGCGACGGCTGGTAGGTCGGAACGCCGACGCGCCGGGTCTTCATCAGCCCGAGCAGCAGTGGCTCAGAGGACGTTTTCGCAGCGAGATCCGCTTTGTTGGAGGGCACGGGTGGCCCCTGTGACAGCGCGCACGCAGGAAGGGCTAGCGATCGAAGGTGACGAAGATGTCCTAGAGCCACGCACAGGTGGCCATCGAGCTTTTCTGGGGTGTTATGATGGTAGTGCGTGGAGGTCAGATTGAAGTGGGTAAGTCGCGGACACGATTCAATAAGTGTCCTGATGCCCTCCGCGTCCACTTCCTCCTCCGTTTTACCGCGCAGGTTGAGGCTACGCAGCGGGGAAAGTTCGCACCCGGCGCCTAATAACACGCACAGCGGTGCAAATCCCGGCACCGCGCAGCGCGACATGTTCAAGTAGGCCGGACATCCGTATCCCAAAATCCGCCTCAACGTGGCGCCATCCAGCCACGACTGGGGAAGCTGAAACGCGCTGATCGCAGTCCCGGCTGATAAAATGCCCTGAGTCAGTAAGCCGGCGGAGGCAGGAATAGGCGGGGCAGAACCGGGCATGGCGACGACCAGCCCGGTGAGGCCCTCAGGAACACGCATGCTAAACGCGGCTAAAAAGAGACTAAGCAGCGCTCGATTGACCTCTCCGGGCGCCAGACGCGCCGAGAACCAGCGCAGATTGTGGTAACGCGGCACACTGCTCTGCCCCACCATCAGCTGGAGGTGTGCACTGGGCTCGTGCCAACCCTCGGCCACTTCCAAGTGCAGACTCAAGCTCTGTAAGGCTCCGCAGCACGGCACCACACCGTACGAAGGCGTCAGAAGGGTCTGCTTCAGCTCGCTCAGGCGCGACAGGGCCGCTTTGCCCTCGCCGCTCAGCTGCTGCAGGTCGAATCCCGTCCCGATGTCCAGCGCCAGCGAGCGCAGCAGACGCAGCGAACCCAGGAGACGCGACAGACGTGCGGCGGTCACGCGCCAGCCTGACACGTCCAGCCGGACCAGTCCGACGCAGCGGGTCACAACATCAAGGGTACTTCCGGCTAACCAATAACATCCGCTCGCCTCCAGGGTCTGGACGTCACCACTAAGATCCTTCAGCACTTTCCTCAAAGCTTCATCACTCACCTTAAAGACCCGAGAGAAAATAAACAATCAGCAGGAAAGTCGACACAAATCTGTAAATCTCTCTTCAGCTCCAGTACTCACTCGGTACTCTTTCTGGAGCCGTACGTGAGAAATCAGACTCTTGTCCTGGCACAGAGTCTGAAACTTTCGACACACCCGACTCACACTGAGCACCAGGTCGTAAGTGGGGATGTTGCTCAGGATGTGCAGTAAAATCTCGTCGGAGAAGTCGGAGATGGTCACAGAGGACAGAGAAATGCTCTCTGAAGAGCACTGAGCCTGAACAGAGCACAAACATACAGGGGCTGAGACACAGACGAGTTTGACCAATTACACTCACACAACTTTACCACCCTTCTGCTGACATCATGAGTGCGCCCCCTGCAGGCAGAGATAGAAAGTAACATTACATTTATTCGCGTCATTTTAAATTAATGGTTTTTTTTGTACTTCTACTTTCTGAAGTCTGTAATTTTACTTATGGTTTGTTTGAAGTATTGCACTTAAATACATTGAAATCATATCGGTTGAAAAAAAAATTTTTTTTTAAATGCAAGGGGAATACAAATCGCGCAAAACTCAATAAAAAGAAAAAAAGATGGAGACAAGACGAGACGAGATGAGACGTGCTAAAATTAATGTTTTTGGTGACTTGGGGCAAAACCGTCAGTGCACAATGAAGCTCGCTCTATCAGCAGTGTCACGATTTACACGTCACATCAAAAGAATGAAAAGCGTCATATTTCAGAACGGATCTGCTGCATTAGATCTGAGCAGTACTGCAGAACCAATCACACACTTTTGTTGAGAACACAGTGTCCAATCACAGCTCTGCGGAAAACGCCGAAGTGCTCGGACACGTGCGCTCGCGGTCCGAATTCTCACCCTGACGTTTCTCCCAATATCTTAAATGCCGTTAGAGAGTTCACACCTCTACTCTATTCAACTCTAGTGTTTTATTATTATTGTGCTTTCTAATAAAAAACATTTTAAAAGTAAATAACATTTTATCAACGAGTGACTTTTTAGACTTGAACTAAATTAAAATTTCATTGAAGTAACAGTAACTATTATTTGAGTAGAATCATTTATTACTCTCTCCACATCTGCCAGCAGCTGTGTCACAGGAAAGGGGCGGGGCTGAATTAATGTACCCTGATTTCATGAATATTAATCACCTCATGTCTGTCTGCAAAACTGTGCACACGATTTTATATCATTATTATTTATTTGTTAATATATAAAATACAAGAATGATATTATTCACACAGATGTTGGTTCAATGCGGGCTGTGTTTTATATTTATCTCGTTCTCCAATGTGGACTTTTTCAACTAAACCACCTTCAACACCTAAAATATTAAACAGTATTATAAATGTCTATAATAATAATAATAATAATAATAATAATAATAAAGATCTGCAGGTTTGTTATTACTCGAATGGCTGCTAGTCACATAGCGCTAACTGCGACCTACCGGTTCCTCCGAATTCTCCATCCCGTCCTGTTTTTTCTTCTTCGAGAAGTTCACCTCGGCCCCAGACATATGTGCATTAATACTAATATAACCTCATGGTAATGTTTCCTAACAAACCCGACAAATAATCTCATTTACACTGTGTCCATTCTGCATGCCGCTAAAACGCCTCTTTCGGGGCGGGGGGGAACGTATTTACTGACGTACCAACTTCCGGGTGGTGCACCGAATTCCTTCCCCCATTGTTTAGCTTAGTTTATTTGTCCGTTTGTTGAAAATAAAATACGATTCCGTGCAAACGTGTTAAAACAACGAGTTCTAAAAAGAGTTATTCATAAAAGTCGCATGATTCCACCTCTACACTGAGACCAGGTGATTTTATAATGGCGCGGTCAGGAATGGCGAATGTGCTTCATCAAATTCTCTTCATTCCGGGTGTTTTGATTTAAAGCACTGCAGCAGCTGTGAAATTATTCTGCTTTTATTCAGTGAGAAGATTTGAGCCACGTCCCACGTTACATTTTTACAAAAGACTAATATGAACCTAAATGAAGAAACAACGAGTTCTAAAAAGAGTTATTCATAAAAGTCGCATGATTCCACTGAGACCAGGTGATTTTATAATAGCGCGGTCAGGAATGGCGAATGTGCTTCATCAAATTCTCTTCATTCCGGGTGTTTTGATTTAAAGCACTGCAGCAGCTGTGAAATTATTCTGCTTTTATTCAGTGAGAAGATTTGAGCCACGTCCCACGTTACATTTTTACAAAAGACTAATATGAACCTAAATGAAGAAACGTTTCAAAGTCATAAACAAGAAAAAACAATTCAACTCAAATAAACTAAACTAAAGATACAACTGTTTTGTGTTGGAGAAGAACCAGGAAATTAGAGTGGAATTCTTTTCCTCCCATAAAGCCGTGATACTAAACTATATTAAGGATTAAAATGATGTTCGCTTCGGTCACTCAGAAAGTCTCCAACAGCAGGTTTATTATGAATCTTCTCATCTTGTTAGGTCACAGACATGCTGGTGTTTGACCATGAACAAGGTGCTATCAAAGATTTCAAGTCTATAGTTATGTAACACTCCAACAGATGGCAGCACAGGACTGCGCGCGCGCGCACACACACACGGTCACAGGGAGCACCGACCTTCATGAGTCACCGTCCCAAAAGACATCTTCCTGTGTGCATCAGGAGCAGTGCAGCTGGTGCTGGTCTGAAGGACATTCGGTGAAAGCGACCGGAAAACGCAATGACAATGCACCCAGTGTCAGAGCTCTCCTCACACAAGTTTCTCTCCAGATATAACGTTCTCACTTCTGCACACACTTTACTCACCAGATTTGGCTCCTGCAGACTTCACCCTTTTCCCAAAGATAAAGATCCAGCTCTAAGGACCAGTGGTAGGAGACTGAGGGATGCTGGTTTGCAGAAGAGCATCAGTGTTTAAAATAAGGTGGAGGGGCCTTTACAGGTTCTTCCACATTGTTAACATCCACAATGTTAACTGCATCCTGGACCAGCTTCAGCAGCAGACAATTTCCACTTTCTGGATCCTTAATTAAATGATTTTATATTAAACATCAGTGTGAAAATGAGAATCTGGTCATGGAATAACTGCAAAGTCACTATAAGTAATCTCATGTGTGTAACTGCCTCTGCAACACAGTTCACATGTTTAGCTAACTCACTCATCCAGCTACACTGATCCTGGGAGGCATTTCATTAGTGCCTAGAATAAAACTAGAATGAAGGTCCTACACTCATGAAGGCTCTGTGAAGAGAAATGCTGAAGGTTACTTGGGGTGAGGCTCCAGGTTTTACATTAGAACACTGTTTAGTTGAATTTCGGCTCTTGGAACAGCAGTATGTGATCAGATTGTGTGTGAATAAGAAACATTAGTGAGGTCTGTTCTCTTTACAGTGACTCCTCTGCAATCGCTCTGATGATGAGCAAACAGTAGTTACCAAGAAATTGTGACTCAGGCTCTGAACAAACCCAAACATGTCACCTGATCAGAAGGAACACGGCGTTCTTGCCAGGACCTGGTGGCTTTTCCTTCAGCTCTTCCAGAGAAAACACAGACTGGGCAAACAGAATTAAAGAGTTTACCTGGAAGTTCTTGGTCACATCCTGAGATCAGCTTAACTTCATCACACAGGCTTTTGACTGTTTTAGGCTAAAACACATCAGGGTGCTGGACATTTACTGTACTCTTAATGTCAAGAAGCCTAAAGTCCATCACCAGGAGATATGACTAATGAAGCTCAAGTGATACTGGTGTGTGTCACCACTTCCTGTAGTGATCATTTTATATAACAGGGTATTTAACACTCGTTCCAAAACTCCATCTACATTTATATCCACACAAGAAACTAACATGTTTCTACTCCTTTACATCCACATGCTTGTTATTTAAGAGTAAAAGTACTTTAACAATTGTAAGTGAATTCTGCATTAACTCACCAGCAGCTTTAATGTTAATGTGAGACCTAAAGCACCTTCAGATCACCACAATGTAAAGACACATTTAATAAATATTTAAAAGAAAGGCAATAACTCGAGTGGTTGAGTTTTACATGTGCACATTTTATTGTTTTCATGTCAGTGTACAGAGACACCTTGGCTCACAGATCCTTTACCCATAACCCCCAGGGAAGCTCACGCTAATGGGTAAAGCTCTTCCCCTTCCACTGTAGAACAAAACTAATGGACCAAGTTTAAGGCTGAGGTACAAAAACAAAGACATTTGTATCGAGTACATAATTTACATAAACACTAACAAGGTCATGTAGTTCCCACAGGGATGTGGGCAGAGTGGATGGAAATGTGTGGAAACATGACTATTTGGAATGACTAAAAAGAAATGTACATTGAGTCCTCTTAGGGAAAGCTCCTCCCCCTGTAGGAAAAAGAAATTTCAGAGAAATTCCAGTTTCCTCGTCCCGAGGCAGTGCGTCATACAGAGCAGAAGCCATGCCCGTGTGGTCTTATCTGAGAGGGGAAGGCATGTTGGTTATTAAGTTTCGAGCTGACCTCAGGGGCACAGCCATGATGCTTACAGTCCTGTTTAGAAGCACTTCCTGTGGACGATGGATGGGCCGGACTCATCGTACTCTTGCTTGCTGATCCACATCTGCTGGAAGGTGGAGAGAGAGGCCAGGATGGAGCCACCGATCCATACGGAGTACTTACGCTCAGGCGGAGCAATGATCTAAAAGAGAACAGGAACGTGGTTAATACGGTGGCAGGTGAGCAGAGCATCAGAATAAACCATTGTGCCTTCTGGGGGCAAGTGTGTGCCTCAGGAACCCCTTACCTTGATCTTCATGGTGGAGGGGGCAAGGGAGGTGATCTCCTTCTGCATACGGTCAGCGATGCCAGGGTACATGGTGGTACCACCAGACAGCACAGTGTTGGCGTACAGATCCTTACGGATGTCGACGTCACACTTCATGATGGAGTTGAAGGTGGTCTCATGGATACCGCAAGATTCCATACCTGAGGAGAAAAAGATGGAGAAACAATGTTACACACTGAACCCAATCCCATTTTCATGGATTTAAATTTATCAGCACAGAAGCAGCCATGTCGAATTGATCCTTCTGCCTTACCCAGGAAAGAGGGCTGGAAGAGAGCCTCAGGGCAGCGGAAACGCTCATTCCCGATGGTGATGACCTGTCCGTCAGGCAGCTCATAGCTCTTCTCCAGAGAGGACGAGGAGGCGGCGGTGCCCATCTCCTGCTCGAAGTCCAGAGCAACGTAGCACAGCTTCTCCTTGATATCACGCACGATCTCACGCTCGGCAGTGGTGGTGAAGCTGTAGCCACGCTCGGTCAGGATCTTCATCAGGTAGTCGGTGAGGTCACGGCCAGCCAGGTCCAGACGAAGAATGGCGTGGGGCAGAGCATAACCCTCGTAGATGGGCACGGTGTGGGTGACACCATCTCCAGAGTCCATCACGATACCAGTGGTACGACCAGAAGCATACAGGGACAGCACGGCCTGGATGGCGACGTACATGGCGGGTGTGTTGAAGGTCTCAAACATGATCTGTGGGACAAGAGATTTAACTTAATTTAAATTGTATTAGAAAGAAAGTCTAAAGTGCTTTAGCATTAAAGCTACAATGTAAAGTTCTGTTAGAATCTCAGAAGCTTGTAAAAGGGTTGTTTGAACAGAGCTTTAACAATGCAGTCTCCATGACACACACATGCGTCAGGTTAATACGGTGCTCAAAGTTAAGTTCTAAAACCCATGGAGAACATGCAGTAGAAAAATGACTCATCAACCTGTGGCCTCCAAACAGAAAGAACATTCAGAATAAAGGATGGAAAGCCTGAGAAGGAAGATTAAAAGAAGTCAAAATAAAGAGATGGAGATTGAGGGGAAGCTATTGAAATAGCACTTTGTATACCTGGGTCATCTTCTCCCTGTTGGCTTTGGGGTTCAGGGGGGCCTCAGTAAGAAGGACTGGGTGCTCTTCGGGGGCTACACGCAGCTCGTTGTAGAAGGTGTGGTGCCAGATCTTCTCCATGTCGTCCCAGTTGGTGACAATACCGTGCTCAATGGGGTACTTCAGAGTCAGGATACCTCTCTTGCTCTGAGCCTCGTCTCCAACGTAGGAATCCTTCTGGCCCATACCAACCATCACACCCTGCAAGAGAAGGTCCATTTATATTAGATACATCACAGCACATTGAGCATAGCAGGAATAAATCCCCAACTGAAGATCATCAACTCAAAGCTCTTCTCTTTAAAAATTAACTAGTTTAA
Source organism: Silurus asotus (assembly GCA_024362625.1). Classification (NCBI taxonomy): domain Eukaryota; kingdom Metazoa; phylum Chordata; class Actinopteri; order Siluriformes; family Siluridae; genus Silurus; species Silurus asotus. Next base: position 2,745,659 of record MU552100.1, read on the forward strand.
CACAAAGTTACGTCTAGTGATATTGCTATTGCGTCAAATCTTTGTCCTGTACGCAAATAAAGCATGCAAAAGGGTTTGATATTTGCATACTTTATCCCCTATTCTTTTTAAGAACTGGTCCATTTGTGTTTTCTTGAGTGACATTTACATAAACAAAATAAAAAATGTATATAGCATCACCCACAAGTCTTACTGTGGGCTTCATGGCATGTGTCTACAGTCACAACACTGGTGCAGATAATAAAACTAGGAGGATGGTAGCACAACAAGCATTTCACTGCATGTCGTACCCTGTATGTATGTGACAAATAAAATTTGATTTGATATCTGGATGTTGAAACTAACAGCTCAGGTAAATTCATGAATATTCCTACTATTGTTCATTAAACTAAAACAAGGAGGTGCCTGGAAATTCTCATGCTTTGGAATAATGTTTTACGAGAATATTGTTAAATAATGTTGAAAAGGGCGTTTTGAAGGAGGCACATACCTGATGCCTGGGACGACCAACGATGGAGGGGAAGACAGCGCGAGGTGCATCATCTCCAGCGAAACCGGCTTTGCACATACCGGAGCCGTTGTCGACCACCAGAGCAGCGATTTCCTCATCCATGGCTGTTCAGAAAAAATAGAATAATAAAAATTATGCCTGAAACACAAACCGGTCACTTTAAAAGCAATAGTCAGCCGAGCATCCGCCTTAGACCCGCACACACCCTTTTATACAGATACTGCTGAAGACCAGCAGGTGGCGCGCATGCGCACAAACCTAAAACTGAGCGCTTTGAGACAAAGGAAGTGGCCAGACGGACTCGCTATTGCCTTATATGGCAATAAGCTCGAGCGGCGCGTGAGCTGCGACCACTCCCCGTCTCCCGGCCCCATCACTGCGCCATGCGGAGCGTTTCACACAATCAGGTCTACATTTATACTACAGAGACGAAGTTCTACAGCTGCAAACATCTAGAGCTAAAAAATAATGCCTTAGGTTCAATCTGACTGAGAGATTTATCATAAACCACCATTTATTACATTTGAACCCTCACTTCAGTATTTTTTAACGAGTTTTACACGCGAAAGAAGACAAGGAGATCCGGGCAGAGCATCAGCACCAACACCCGACCACACCCACCATTCAATCCCCTGACCAGAACACTGAAGGAGCCGAAAACATTCCACAGACTACCCACATTTAATATACATTTACCTCAAGAGATTACAGAAAATACACCTGCTTTTTCTTTTAATCCAAATAAGACCGATATATTACTCACTCACACTAAGTCATGCAATTAAATACTAAATATGTTATATTTTTGACTACACAATACCACTATAAGCAGGTTAAACACTAATTAATGCATTAAAGTAGAAGATACAAGAGAAGAAATACGTGTAAAACGTGTCCTTAAATATGCATTTGATTTAAACAATACAGCAATATAAACATTATTCTAATAATAACCATTGTTAGAGAAAAGACAAATGCCGCTTACCGATGAATTAAAGGTTTGTATTAAGGATGTAGCTGGAGGAAGAGCTCGTGTTGATGAGCACACAGCAAAACTCGAAGTAGCGTCTGCACCCGGAGCGCGCTGTTTTATATACCCGGCGCTGTGGCCGGCAACTTCCATATAAGGTAAACTTTCGGAATCGCGTGTTCTGATTGGCTGCCCGTCACCCAGTTGGCGTGGTCCAGGCCCGTTGCTTGAAATTCAAGTAAAGGAGAGATGAGCTGTGGGGCAGTGCGGCTCAGGGAGGAATTTTATCTTTACGATATACAGATTCGTGAGAAAAAAAAAAAAAATACAATAATATATACTTATTTTCAAAAAAAAAAAAATATATATATTTCGAAATAAAGAGCACTGCTTTGTGATCTAAACGTGAACCGGACATGAAGATGCTCATTCAGGTTTCAGAGAATCAGCACGTTACTGGTTTTAATACGCATCAAATTCACTGCAATGATTTATTTATATTATAAAAGAATGATTTATCAGCGATATAAAATCTTTTACAAGCAGAAAGACGGGAAGAGAGAAAGAAATGCCATGGAGAGAAAGAATCAGTCTTTCATAACGGTTCTTTAAAAATTTAATGCTTTTCATACTTTTATGTCAATTAAAAACAAACAACATTTTAGGGTTTTTTTTCAGCACTTTTTCTTATATTTTTTTATAATATTTTATTATTATTGTGATAATTCTGCAAAGTAAAAGCTCCCGGTATTGTCTTGCTCGCGCATACGGGTCACTTCCGGGTTTACGTCACGTGGGCGTGTCTGGTTCCTCTGATCTGGAAAAGGCTTTTTATCGGCGATTTTCTGAAGAAAACTCGATTATAATGAGTTTATACACGACTCTGTGACTAAACCGAAGCAGATCCACGAGTGTATTTTACACACCGATTCTTTGATCGCTTAAATAAACACGTATTATAATCCCGGGACGTAGATCCACGTGGTGGCTGCTGAATGTTCTGCATCCACGCCCCATTAGTGTAGATCCTGAACATTCTCCATCTAGACCAGATATTTATTCTTCATCAGTGTATTACAAATATTATTATAATAGTGATTTCCTTCATTCCTTCTAAATCCTCAGAAAATATCGATTTCATTCAGACTTTACTATTCTGATATTATAGTTATTTTATTATAACACATTGTTTACATGCACAAAATACACTAATCTGATCTGATAATATAATAAACTGTTGGACGGAGCACAGCATTAAGTGTAACTACATGTGTGCCTTCACAGAAAACAAATGCTATTGTGTAAGAATACAGAGGGGAAAAACACTGCCCAGGTCTGCACAAGTTCTCCCCCAGGTCTTCACCAGATATACCAGATCTACACCAGGTCTACACCAGATCTACACCAGATCTACACCAGGCCTACAGCAGGTCTGCACCAGGTCTCCACCAGGCCTACAGCAGGTCTGCACCAGATCTACACCAGGCCTACAGCAGGTCTGCACCAGGTCTCCAGCAGGCCTACAGCAGGTCTGCACCAGGTCTCCAGCAGGTCTCCACCAGCTGAAAAACAAAGATTTCTATTAGTAAAGTTTTTGAGACCAGTGTTTTTTCATTGACTTAAGAATTCATATCACAAATATCTTGCTTTCAATAAAACTGTGGAGTATTGACTCGAGAATGGTTCTGCTCTACAGTTAGAATCCAAATGAGAATAAAATAAAAAGAAAGATCAGCATATTTCTAAAACACAAGCGGTCTTTTATACCCAACACTTTTCTGTAGTTGAACAGCTGGCAAGTCAAGAAAAACGAAGGAAGGTCGATCTTTATGCTTCATGAAGTGAGACAAACGTTATGTTTGCATGTACGTTATTGTACTGAACATGTCACGTCCTTGACGGGGTCACGTCCTGCATCATACATGTTGACTCTGACGGGCAGTTTAGTTTCAGACATGACAGATAACGCTAGCAGTACCGATTCTGCTAATCAACCAGATTACTGTTTCAGTGCTCGTTGACCTGTAATGACATCACACAGATGGGTAATGTTAGAACTCTCAAGAATGAGGAGAAGCTCTTTGTTAACACTCCCTTTGTGTGTGTGTGTGTGTGTGTGTGTGTGTGTGTGTGTGTGTGTGTGTGTGTGTGTGTGCATAGCAGGTTTGATGGGTATTCCACAATCTCTTATGGTATGTGTTTCAGTTTCTGGGTTTCATGGTAGTCACTTATTCAGTGTGAGTGTGTGTGTGTGTGTGTGTGTGTGTGTGTGTGTGTGTGTGTGTGTGTGTGCATAGCAGGTATGATGGGTATTCCACAATCTCTTATGGTATGTGTTTCAGTTTCTGGGTTTTGTGGTAATTACTTATTCAGTGTGAGTGAGTGTGTGTGTGTGTGTGTGTGTGTGTGTGTGTGTGTGTGTGTGTGTGTGTGTGTGGGTGGGGGGGGGGGGGGGGGGGGGGGGGGTTTAGGTTGGTATCATCACACTGCATATCTATATTATGGCGATAACCGAAGGCCTTTTAAGGATTTGTTTTTTTCAAGGAGGGCGAGGCCAAAGAAAAGTCATGAAACAAATCTGAAATAGGAACCTCCTCTAGTCTTCCTCTCTTAAACAGAAAGAGGAAGTTGTTGGGCTTCCAACCCAAAATGAATAAACAGCATCCTGTAACCTGTTCTATTTTTTCTCTCGGGTTTTTTTTGACAACTCTTAACCTTTTAATCACACTACAATAGCGGACCGACCTTTTCTGTATCCTGTAAATCCTCGTACACACTTCCCAAAAAAACACAAACAAATCCTTGTTCACGAAGCAGAAGCGGTGAAAAATCACAATATTCTTCACTCGAGTGGACCAAGTGCCCATCCAAATTCCTCACTCAAGCTGAAAATACAAGTAATACACACGTGATCACGTGAGTTTCTTTTGAGCTGCTTTTCAGAAATATTCTGTGTCTGTACTAATAAAGCATTTCTTTGGTTGATCTCAAGAAACATTTTTCTTAGTAAAGATTAGAAGTGGAACTGAAGGAAGTCTGCACGTGAGAAATGCGTGTGCACCACAGTGACCCTGTTTCTCCACATCAAGACGGAGGTTCGTCTAATTTCGGGCCTTTAGTGTGGAGATTGTAATGATCCTGTAAGAGATATTGTCAAAAACATGTTATGATTGCAGGTATCAGTAAATAGAGAACATCTCGTTATCTGTGTCACGTCTTCTGATTTTAGAAGAATGAAGAATTATTCTTGAAATAAATGAGTTTTGTTGTATATATTAAACGTATGAGATTTTGACGATGATGTGATTATTACAGAGATGCACTAAGTGGAAGAAGGATGTGAAAGTCAGCAGTATGGACTGTAGAGAAGTAGACCTGCTGAGAAAGATCATTGCTTCCACTCTGTCTGGAAGTGAAATATGCAGTCCGTAATCCTGGAAGGGGACGAGGACTTTTCTACAGAGATTGTATTTAATAATCGCTATACACTATGTAGTAATAATATCAGTTATATCACAGTGTTGTCTGGTCAGAATTTCTATAGACACGCTTTTTTCATGTAGCATGCCAAATTTCCTTCAGGAGAAAGAAAATGTGGAGCTCATGGCTGTTTATAGCTGCTATAATGTACAAACAGGAGTTACACTGATTTTGTGGATGTTCAGCAGCTCTAAATGGGGCTGTTATTGTTAGAGATGGTCTGTAAATGAACAGTAGCTCTGCTTCACACCAGCATGTTGTGGATTATTTTCCCACAGCACATCACTGCAGTGCTGATATACTTCACACCTTCATGTTTGCGGTTTGTATTCTGTTCATGTAAATTACACGAAAGTCTCATCGATTCGGGTCGGAACCACAACCTTCGGCTCTCCAGAGCTCTCATGAAGAACAGAGCCATGACCTTTTAGTGAGGACCACACAGAATAACGAAAGTAGAAAAAACGATTTATTTGACATAATATCTAAATACGAGTTATAAAAAGCTCTGCCTCTCTGACATTCATCTTAGAGTCCAGAGTGAAAACCTTCCTTTTGTGTTAAGGGTTACTGTCGCTTTAAAACACACACACACACACACACACACACACACACACACACACACACACACACACACACACACACACACACACGCTCAGCTGATGACCTATTATGGGGATGGTTTGACGGGTCACGTGACAAAGCGATTCGGAACGCTGGTGTCACGTGATCAAAGAAACGGAAGTCAGGAAGTAAAAAAGTATTTACTCGATATTTTTGGTCTGAAATTGTATTTGTTAACTACTGTTTTATTGGTATTTGTATATGCTTGTTGTATACATGTGCATCTAGTAAAACGAGTCTTCTTTATCATACACAAGCACACATTCTGTCTTATTTATTAAAATATTGAATAAAAGGCTCTTATGTGATCTGTATGAAGGGTTAATGAAGATCTATTTCCCTATAAGGCAGTAACAGATACAGGAAAGGAGGTGAGGAGAGCAGGGAGGTGGAGGTGAGGTGAGCAGGGAGGTGAGGAATTCAGGGAGGTGGAGGTGAGGTGAGCAGGGAGCTGGAGGTGAGGAATTAAGGGAGGTGGAGGTGAGGAACTTAGGGAGGTGGAGGTGAAGAGAGCAGGGAGGTGGAGGTGAGGAATTCAAGGAGGTGGAGGTGAGGAGAGCAGATAGGTGCAGATGAGGAGAGCAGGTAGGAGGTGAGGAAGGTGGGTAGGTGGAGGTGAGGAGATCAGGTAGGAGGTGAGGAAGGTGGGTAGGTGGAGGTGAGGAGAGCAGGCGAGAGGGGAGGAAGGTGGGTCGGTGGAGGTGAGGAGAGCAGGTAGGAGGTGAGGAGAATAGGTAGGAGGTGAGGAAGGTGGGTAGGTGGAGGTGAGGAGAGCAGGTAGGAGGTAAGCAAGGTGGACAGGTGGAGGTGAGGAGAGAAGGTAGGTGGAGGTGAGGTGGAGCTGGAGGTGAGGAGAGCTCCAGGTGAATGTAAACACCCTATAAGGTCTGAACTCAGAAAGGTTTTTAGGGCGGGTCAAGTGTGTTATTCATCAGCCAGCCGGCCAATAGGAGCACTCAAACAGGTGAACTCATAGTATCGGCTAAATAAGGCAAAGAGGAAGGATTACTGCCTTTTAAAGAACGAGAACATTGAGTGCCACTCACACACTCACACACTCACACACACACACACACACACACACACACACACTCATGGTTTAAACTGTACACAAAATGTACACACTGATTAGAGGAAGCCTTCAGATAAGGTGCTTAATGACGTCATAACCTAATCTGCATATTCATGGTATCATAATCATCATCATGATTTGAAAATGATGTCCTTGAGTTTTGTGATACAATTTGCAACAATTAGATTAAATTTTTTTTTTTTTTTTTTTTACCAGAATAGGAAATAATAGTTTATGACATATGACATATGACAACTTTTTTCTGGCCTCTGCAACATCTAGCAACAAATACCTACATCTTTATTATTTGTATCAAAAATGCAAAGTCTTTTTTACAGATGTGGGAAGCATCAGGTGTAAGGCCTCACACTTAGTCATGGATTATCACTATACCATGGTCACGTCTCAGCACTGAGGAGTTCAAGCTGATGATGTTTGCAGAATGAAACTGACTGAATGGATCCAACCAACGCTTCATTTTCCTCACGTGTGTTTAATAAAGAACATTCTCACAATGGAGACAGTGGTGAGGGGAAAACACCTGCACACGTTTTTAAACGTGACAATGCGGGGAATAAGATCAGTGTAAAGTTTCTGTTTTATTTATCAGACTCATTTTTCATATTACACTTTACATTAACACGTTTTTTCACACTCTTTGCTTTGAGGTCTGTGGACGTGAAATGTGAGAATTTAGTAGGTCACTATGAGAAATCTTAATTTTAGGTCCGTCTCCAGAGACAGGAGGCTTATTTGATTCTGTCCCAGTTCTGGACACACGTGTAAAGCCTGGGACATGAATCCTGTGAAGGACGTGAGCACTTGAGAGATATTGATTACCTGTTTCAGGGGAGTGTGTGTGTGTGTGTGTGTGTGTGCTGTAGAAAGACCAGTGAAATCAGAAGCAGAGTTATGGAGGTTAAAATGTAGGTTTTCTGATCAGAAATGACCATAAGCATTGTTTCAGTAGGAACATGGACACGTTATCATCAGTTCACATTTACAGAAGGAGTCTCCAGTTTATGCTTCTGTGTTTCTTCAGCATGACCAAGTTTTTTTGCTGTTTCATTAAGCTGCTGTGGTCTGTCTGGTTTAAAACCCCTTGCAATTTGCTGTTATAAGAAAATAATCAGTAAGTCTGCTTCATCGCAGCAGTGCGCCACCACGTGTTTTCTGGTGTCCATGACTTAAGCAGGTTAAAGAACCTAAAAGATCTGAGTTATGGTATTACATTCTGCACACGAGTGGGCTCCTTGGATTATTCTTCCGTTTTCGAACTAACACTTCTTCTCTTGGCAACTGCTGACGTCAGAAGATCGCGGTCACGCTGCGTCTTTGCGCGCGCCGGCCAGGTGCTGCGCGTCCACAGTGGCGTGTACGCGCTTTATCCTTTATCGTGGAAATAAAAAGGGAAAGAAGAGAGAAGGAATGTAGCTGGTTTAAACCATCTCTCTCTCTCTCTCTCTCTCTCTCTCTCTCTCTCTCTCTCTCGCTCTCGCTCTCGCTCTCTCTCTCGATCTCAGTTGCACACATAAGCGCGCGCGCGCACACACTCACATACACATACACATAAGAGCAGACGTCCGCGCGCGCGCACACAGAGCTGACCGTCACACCCACCCGCACTCTCACCATAAAATTCTCCAAATCTCTGCAGGAAAAATGGCTTCAGGAGGTTTGGGAGAGCGCACGGTGATTCAGCTCGGCTTGATCAATGCAGAAGACAAGTATCTGACGGCGGAAGCGTTCGGCTTCAAGGTGAACGCGTGCGCCACGTCCATGCGTAAGAAGCAGGTGTGGACCCTGGAGCACGCGGACCAGACGGGTGGAGACTCCAGCGCAGTGCTCCTGCGCAGCCACCTTGGCCGCTACCTGTCCGCCGACAAGGACGGCAACGTGTCCGCCGAGCTCGAGCGGCCCTCCCGGGACTGCCGCTTCTGCGTAGTGGCGCATTCCGACGGCCGCTGGTCGCTGCGCTCCGAGGCGCACGGGCGCTACCTGGGCGGCGCTGAGGACCGCGTGGTGTGCGCGACGGCCGAGGAAAAGTGGTTCGTGCACCTCGCCATGCACCCGCAGGTTAACCTGTACAGCGTGGCGCGCAAACGCTACCTGCACGCGCAGCCCGGACGCGGGGAACTGGCTGCGGACCGCGATGCGCCCTGGGGCGTGGGCTCCGTGCTCACCCTCGTGTACCGCGAGCGCCGCTACCACCTGCAGACCGCCGACGGCCGCTTCCTCGCCGGCAGTGGCGCGCTGGTCGCCGAGCCGCGCGATGACACCGGATTCACGCTGGAGTTCCGCTCGGGCACGGTGGCGTTCCGGGACTCCGCGGGGAGATACCTGACGCCCTCCGGCCCGAGCGGCGCGGTCAAAGCGGCCAAAGGCGTCCGTGTGGGTAAAGATGAGGCGCTCGTGCTGGAGAGGAGCCGCGGGCACGTGGTGCTCACCGCCAGCAACGAGCGCAACGTGTCCATGCGTCAGGGTGCGTTTTTTATTAAACTTCATTTACTTTCATTAATATCATTAATATCATTCCATAATGTCCATCTCTCTCTCTCTCTCTCTCTCTCTCTCTCTCTCTCTCTCAATCTCTCCCCACCCTTCTCTCATTCTCTCCCTCTCATTCTCCCTTTCTCAATCTCACTCTCTCTCTCTCGATCTCTCCCCCCTTCTCTCTCTCATTCTCTCTCTCTCTCTTATTTTCTCTCCCTCTCTCATTCTCCCTTTCTCAATCTCACTCTCTCTCTCTCAATCTCTCCCCCCTTCTCTCTCATTCTCCCTCTCTCAATGTTACTTGCTCTCTCTCTCTCTCTCTCTCTCTTTCTCTCCCTCCCCCCTCTCTCTCCCTCTCCCCCTCTTTTTCTCTCTCTCCCTCACTCTCAATCTCACTCTCTTACTCTCTCTTTCTCTCTCTCTCTCTCTTTCCCTCCCCCCCCCTCTCCCTCCCTCTCTCTCCCTCTCTCTCTCTCTCTCTCTCTCTCCCTCTCTCTCTCTCTTCCCATCATATGGCCATCATTTCAGGAACATTTCCTTCATGATCACAGCAACTGCACCTGAACAGAAACCATCCTGCTGATGTCTGTTTCTAATCTCAGTGTCTCCGGTAAAATGTCTTTATTATTTACATACAATTATAAACGTTTTTTCCTTGAAGAGCGCGTGATCGTATTAGTATCATGCAGCAGATTGACCTGCATAAATTCTGTATCTCAGGCTGATGGACCTCAATCCCACCTTCTCAGAATCTCAGACTCTGTTTATACACACAATCCCTGATTGATCTGATTGGTTAATGGTGTGTATAGGTGTTGATCTGTCAGCCAATCAGGATGAAGAATCAGATCAGGAAGTCTTCCAGATGGAGATGGAGCAGGAGACGAACCTCTGTGCTTTCAGGGCCTGCAATGGGAAGTACTGGAGTCTCACTCCGAGCGGCGCGATCCAGTGCACCGCGAGCGAAAAGTGAGTGTGATCAGATTTTATTAGAACAGACTCAGTGCTCCATTCTGATTGGTCAGATTACCTTCCTGCAACAGCAGCCGTATTCACACACGTACAACAGTGATTTTTTTTGCATTTGTGGAAGGAGTCTCCTGTGTCAGTAACAGTCTTCATCTTCAGGATGCAGGAGCTCACGTTCCTTCAAGGTAACAC
>MU552100.1:2760996-2773496 GCA_024362625.1 Silurus asotus
GGGGGAGGAGGGGAAAAACAGACAAAGAGGCGGGGGGGGGGGGGGAGCAGGGAACCCAGTCTTCTTCTCTCAGCTGCAGATCTCCAGTCCTGAAGTTTCACTAATATCTCCTGACCTTCATCACACAGATGCTCTGAATCACATTACCAACAAAATCGCATGCACCTAAATTACAGCACAAATCAAACAAACTTCCACCAGTCACTGAGGAACTTCAACAAACCAGCAGTAAAATGTGATGTAGTTTTTCCCTGAAGAGAGAAAACACTAGAGCAGAAGATCTGAACACAGTCTCAGATAAAACCAGAGTCACGTTGAGCAGCTCCAGACTCCAGACTCCGAGCACACGAGCTGAACACAGAGACGTGGAGACACAGAAAAACGTGTCCACCACAGGACCAGATCGTGTCCACACTGTGATCTGAAGCAGACGTGCACTTTCAGTGTGTCACAATATTTACCTTCCTGAAGAACCCACTCGACCTGCTGTGAGCTGAAGATCAGTACATCAGATCCACTTTATATCACATTTCAATACAATCAGCTCTTTATTCTTTATTCTCTCACTTTGATGTATAATTTTAAATTTAAACTGTATTTTATTTCTCTTTTATACACCGTATTTCACCATTTTCCTTTAAATGCATCTTCTCATTTTTTAATTTTTAGACAAGTTTCATAATATTTGTATGAAGCCCACCTGCAACTACTTTTAAAATATAATACACAATACAATAAATACACAATACACTACAAATACACAATACAATAAATACACAATACACTACAAATACACAACACACTACAAATACACTACACTACAAATACACAATACAATAAATACACAATACACTACAAATACACAATACAATAAATACACAATACACTACAAATACACAATACAATAAATACACAATACACTACAAATACACAATACAATAAATACACAATACACTACAAATACACAATACAATAAATACACAATACACTACAAATACACAATACAATAAATACACAATACACTACAAATACACAATACAATAAATACACAATACACTACAAATACACAATACAATAAATACACAATACACTACAAATACACAATACAATAAATACACAATACACTACAAATACACAATACAATAAATACACAATACACTACAAATACACAATACAATAAATACACAATACACTACAAATACACAATACAATAAATACACAATACACTACAAATACACAATACAATAAATACACAATACACTACAAATACACAATACAATAAATACACAATACACTACAAATACACAATACAATAAATACACAATACACTACAAATACACAATACAATAAATACACAATACACTACAAATACACAATACAATAAATACACAATACACTACAAATACACAATACAATAAATACACAATACACTACAAATACACAATACAATAAATACACAATACACTACAAATACACAATACAATAAATACACAATACACTACAAATACACAATACAATAAATACACAATACACTACAAATACACAATACAATAAATACACAATACACTACAAATACACAATACAATAAATACACAATACACTACAAATACACAATACAATAAATACACAATACACTACAAATACACAATACAATAAATACACAATACACTACAAATACACAATACAATAAATACACAATACTTATAGGACTGTGGTGAGAACTGAGATGTTGTATGGTTTAGAGACAGTGGCATTGAGTAAAAAACAGAAGGTGGAGCTGGAGGTAGCAGAGCTGAAGATGTTGAGATGTTCGATAAACAGGATCAGAAATGAGTTTATTAGAGGGACAGCGCAGGTGAGATTGAGATGGTTTGGACATGTTCAGAGGAGGGACATGGGGTATATTAGTAGGAGAATGCTGAGGATGGAGACACCAGGAAGGAGGAAAAGAGGAAGAACAAGGAGGAGGTAAATGGATTTGGTGAGGAAAGACATGCAGGTAGTTGGTAGTTGTGAAAGAGGAAGATGTAGGGGACGGGGGGGGTGGGGGGACGGACGGACGGATGATCCGCTGTGGCGCCCCCTAATGGGAGCAGCCGAAAGAAGAAGAAATGTTACTTGTTTCTATATCAGCGCTGATAATAAGCCCCGCCCACACCGGGCTGTTGGCGAATGAGAGTCGGATCCTGGTCGAGCAGGCGGGACTCCAACGGTGAACTGTTTTCACAGATCACGCCGCTAAGCCACGCCCCCTTTCATACCATGAGCAAATTAGAGTCCATAGGTGAGAAGAAGGTGTGGTTTAAGAGTGAAGGGGCTGGTTTGGTTTTATTACACCCGCCTATATTTAAATATGAGCCAATCAGAGAAGTTTGAGTTGAAAACAGGGCGGGGCTTCGAGAGTAAGTTGTTTTCGTGAGCGAGTGTCTGGTCGTTTTGTTTAGTCAGCCGGTGGAGTGGATGCGCCATGCAGTCTCAGAGCTGAGGGAGGAGGAGGCGGAGGAGGCGGAGAGGAGTGGAGAGGAGAGGGGGGAAAGCAGCCACCAGCTGAGGGGAGAAGGGCCGCGGCCGGACTCAGGAATTCAGCTCGGTGTCAAAGCCTCAGATTCTCACCGGGATAGAAAGCGGTTAAGTCGGTCGCTATGGAGGAGAAGAAGAAGGAGGAGGGAGAAGCGGAGATCCAGGAGCACGGGCCCGAGCACTGGTTCTCCAAATGGGAGCGGCAGTGCCTGGCCGAGGCCGAGCAGAACGAGCCGAGCGAGGAGGAGCCCGAGCAGAGCCGGCAGAAGCTTTGGCACCTCTTCCAGAACTCGGCCACGGCGGTCGCGCAGCTTTACAAAGGTCCGTAGAACCGAACCGCTCAGAGAGCCCCTCCGGTCCGTGCTAAGCTAACCCGAGACCTAGCCTGCTAGCTAAACAAAGGGCATCGGGCCCACCGCGGGTAAACACCCCGAAACACGACCGGGCCGAGCTGCTTAACAGCCTCGAACCGAACCGAGCTTTTTATATTCACTTTCTTTACAAGTGTTTAAAATCTAACGCGTGTCTTCTCCTCCACACTGGAGCTCCACACAAAGCCCTGCCCTGTAACGTTATCTATCTCCTGCTAGTTATCGCTCATGCTAATTCCGGCTCCAACACAAGCCCGGTTCGTTCCTAAACTCTGACCGGGACGAGTTTACTGTCGCCCCCGGTGTGTCCCACACCACACCCCGGTGATCAGTAGACGTGTGTCGGCTTTAACACGTCTCTCTCTCGGTGTTATTTTTTTGACGCTTATTATTTGGTGAAACAAAATGGCGCAGTCCTGGGAGGAGTTCCTCCGGGTGAAAATAACCCGAGACAATTTATAGCCGCCCGTTTACAGCTCGGGTTCTGCTGCCTCCGGGCTGAGACACACACACACACACACACACACCCCGAAATGGGGTTCAGGGGCAGAGCGGATCAGAAATCCACCCCAGGCCGGGGTTAGTGTCGGGGTAAAAACATGTAAAGAAACAAAATGGCGAAAGCAGGAGGACTGAGAGGCCGGGCTGAGGTGATGTGTGCTGGGGGACATGGAGAGAAGCAGCGCGGCTTCAGAATCTCCACCTTCATTCCGCTTTCAGTCTCAAACCCGGAGGTTAAACTTTAATCACTCAGACTGTAAATAAACCCGTGTTTTATCCCGAACACGGAGGTTTGTTTTGTCTGGTTCTTCCACAGTCTGAGCAACTAAACCGGGACAAAATGGCGTCGAGTTCCTCAGGAGTTTATTTCACATTATTATTATTATTATTCCCTCAAAATGAGTTGAATGTGAACAGAAGTCTTTTTAATCGATTCTCAGTCTATCAGCACTTTCAGCCCGGCCTGAGTCACACACACACCACCAGCTCCCCTCAGGAGGTGTTTAACTCATGGTGGTATTTAGACTGGACCCTGGTGTGTCTCTAACATGGAGCAGAGGAACGGAGGGACGTGTTGTTTCAGGTGAATGATGAAGAACTTCCTGTCCTCTTTATTTCTCTTACAGATCGAGTGTGTCAGCAGCAGCAGGGGCTTTCTCTCTGGGTCCCTTTTCAGAACGCCGCGACTGCAGTCACAAACCTGTACAGAGGTACGTTTTAGGTGGGCACGTGTCCAGCGTGTCTTCTCGGACCACAAGCCGGGATCGGTGGTCTCACGTATCCGTGCTCAGTAATCCTTCGTCTCAGACTCGCCCCAACCCCTCGCTGTGAGCATCACGGTCAGGAGATCAGGTCCAGATAAGCGACGCGTGGTCGTATACGTACACGTGCGCTGGACACGTGACGTCTTGTTGTTTTTTTTGCGTATTTGCATAACAGTAATTGGGATCATGCAAACACTCGCAACGATTTTTCCTCTCGCAAACAACCAGACGTCCACGTCTAGACACACTCAGTCTGTTCAACAACCCTCACCTCTCACAACTCCGTCTGATTGGAGAGAAAATGTTTAACTTCTTTATAAAAGACAGGAGGTGGAGCTGGAGGTAGCAGAGCTGAAGATGTTGAGATGTTTGTTGGGAGTGACGACGATGGACAGGTTTAGAAATGAGTTTATTAGAGGGACAGAGCATGTAGGACGTTTTGGAGACAAGGTGAGGGAGGTGAGATTGAGATGGTTTGGACATGTGCAGAGGAGGGACATGGGGTATATCAGTAGGAGAATGCTGAGGATGGAGACACCAGGAAGGAGGAAAAGAGGAAGAACAAGGAGGAGGTTTATGGATGTGGTGAAGGAAGACATGCAGGTTGTTGGTCTGAAAGAGGAAGATGTAGAGGACAGGGGGTATGGAGACGGATGATCCGCTGTGGCGCCCCCTAATGGTAGAAGCTGAAAGCTCAGACAGCAGCACATGTTTATATTGATGCACTTTTTAAATCTAATCACGTGTTCACGTTTACATTTATAACCACACTGTTATTAAATACACATTACACCTGTATTCAGCAGTGATGTTAAAAATCACTCAACAAACCAACAACTTAAAAACATATTCACCTACTCACACGACTGTACTGGACCTGTTCCTGTTCCACAAAGCCAGCTTCATGAAGATCTGCTGCACTTGGGTTGGATTTGGTGGAAGTTCTCCTGCTATAGAGCGCCAATTCTTTTGAATGCTGACTGCACTCCAGGCCTCCTCACTTCTTCACTCCAGGCCTCCTCACTTCTTCACTCCAGGCCTCCTCACTTCTTCACTCCAGGCCTCCTCACTTCTTCACCTACACATGGTTTCAACTTGGAATATTTCAAAAACTTCCAATTGAAAGTTTTTGCCCCTTTGAAACCCTAGATGGGAACAACTTAAAGGTGCTAAGAAGGAGTCTGAGATGCGAATCGCATCCCACACACAGTGAACAGTAGATCAGAAGAGCAGTGGATCAGGTGAGATGATTCAGTAAGGTTTCTCTGTATGAACGGTGTGTTTGTGTTTGTCGCGCACAGAGAGCGTGGAAGTGCACCAGCGCAGCTACGAGTTAGGAATCCAGATCGGCCACCAGCGGCGTAACAAGGACGTCCTGGCCTGGGTGAAGAAGAGGAGGCGGACCATCCGGCGTGAGGACCTCATCAGCTTCCTGTGTGGCAAAGCCCCGCCCCCACGGAGCTCCCGGGCTCCGCCCAGAATCGCGATGGCAGCAGCTTCGGAAACGAGCTCGTCTGTCGAGACGGACCTGCAGCCATTTAGGGAGGCCATCGCTCTCCACGGTACGTGACGCAAACGTGTGTGTGTATGCAGCGAGACCGTGGAAGTTGTGTGTGCATGCATACGTCGTGAGACCCTGTTCAAATCTATGTGTGTGTCGGTTGTGAGACCCTGTTTAAGTCTGTGTGTGTGTGTGTTTGTGAGACCCTGTTAAAATCTGTGTGTGTGTGTGTGTGTACCTGCTCAGGTCTGAGCGGCGCTATGGCGAGTATCAGCATGCGCTCCGGAGCACCGGGATCTCCTACACACCTGAGCGCAGGCTCCACCCCCGGGCGGCGCAGGAACGGTCTCCACGACGTTGACTTGAACACCTTCATCGCAGAGGAGATGGCGCTCCATCTGGACAACGGCACTCGCAAGCGTAGCTCCGCCCAGTGCAGTGACGTCATCACAGACTCGCCCACCCACAAACGCAATCGGATGATCTGATCGGACGAGAGAAAGAGAAGGAGATCAGCAGAATCAGACAAACTTTGACAAAACGCCATTCGTCAGTCATCCTTCGCATCTTTACTCCGAAACGGGAGTCTCTCGTCTCGCGGTGGCCCGGCGCGTCCCTCTAATCCAGAGACACCCGAGCGGGAGGCGGAGCTCAGCGCAAAGTGCCCTTCCATGCGACTATACACACACACACACACACTTAATTCACTTTTCTGTTTGCGAGTCCAATTGTGGGAGAAATGATCTGTGTGCAAGTGATGTAATGACTGTGAGGGTGTGTGTGATGTTTGGAGAGTGTGCATGAACGTGTGTGTGTGTGTGTGTGTGTGTGTGTGTGTGTGTGTGTGTGTGAGAGAGAGAGAGAGAGAGAGAGAAAGATGCCTGCCTCCTCCAGACAGCGCCTGTCACTGCCCCAGCTCAGCTACCACACTGCGGCTTCAATACAAACAAGTGTTTTTTTATATATATATAATTTTAATTTGAAATATTTACGTTATTTGTGTTTTTATTTCTCACATCAGTTTTTTGTTCTCTGCTCCAGAAGCAGGCACAAGTGCTCCAAATAGCAGTACTTAACTCTAGAGCATGACCCCCATCACTTTTATTATTATTATTATTTTTAAAAAAACATTTTTCGACTGTGAAGTTCTCGTCCCTCTCATGAGTTCATTCTGTAAGCTTCCACTCGTCCTTCTTCCACCTCTTTCTCCTGGTCCTCCTGTTCCTCAGCACATCTCCGGTGTAACATTATGAAATGTAAATAACAGTAGGTGCTGATAGACTTGTGGTACATATTGTAAAAAAGAGCTGTGCAGAGACCATTGAATTGTTAATGTACAATAATGATTCTTGCATTAAAGAAATGAAGCTTTTAACTAAAACCTGCTTTCTGATGTCCTGCTCACGTGACCTCACGTCGCCTTCACCTGCTGTCGGGAAAACGGGCCTCATAACCACGAGCTTCGCTGTAGATCGCGAGATACCATCACCTGACCATCGTGTAGCCGCTATAACATTTACTTAATGTTTACTTTTATTATAACCTGATGTTTATAGCTGCAACCTTTTGGTGTTTATAAGCACTATAATGTGATTGTAGCTACTGTAACTGTACTGTAATGTTTACAGCTACAATAACGAGACTGGAGGTAACAAACGTTTCTGATTACTATAATGTGATGAGTGAAATAGTTTGTAGCTACTATAAACTGACACCAGGATATTTCTAGACGCTAAAGCATGATGACGTGACGTTTATAGCTGCTATACCGTGGTGACTTGAGGAAACGAATGTTCATAGCTACAATAACGTGATTGGAGGTAACAAATGTTTCTGGCAACTCAACGTGAAGACGTGATTTATAGCTACTAGAACGTGATGACCTCATCGTTGGGCTGTTGAAGGCTTTTGACTTCACTGATGACCTCTCACCTTTCTCACTCAGACCTTCTCTCCCAGAGCAGCAAACTGAAGAGCAGATGATGAAGGTGATTGATGAAGGTGATCAATCGTTAAACACGGCACTTTTGTGGAGTAAAGCAGCCCAGAGCGAACTCCGATCACACGCCTTATTGTTTAATCGCTTTAAAATAAAAGACAGACGTTTTGATCGGTTTGCTTTCGGCTCGACTTTCATTAAAAAGTTTCACGGACAATTACACGCACAATAAAACCTCGAGCTTATCATCCATTAACGTCACTTATTTCCCTGATTCACTCAGTTAAATATAACTAATCAGATGGCAGCAGCTGGAGGAGATAACGGGGGAAATGGGACGGTACGAGGTGTTCTGAATACTGATGAAGACTGTCGAGTTCTCCTTCAACTCCGGCGTCATGGAGGAGAGGAAGCGGGGCTCGATTTTAGTTCTCCTACTTTATACTGAAAAGCTAGCGACACTTGTGATCTGCTGTTGAAGGTGATCAGAACATGGATACGACTAAAACGCTGAAGTGATAAACGTTTCTGGTCAAGGGAAGATCTTCCACTAGATTGTGTTGAGATTTGTGGAGGTTCTTTTGGACACAAGGGCGTTAGTAAAGTCAGGGACTGATGCAGGTGAGAAGGTGAGGAGGTCTGGGGTGCAGTCAGCATTTACATTTATTGTTCAACAGGGATGTGGGTCTAGAGCAGGAGATCTTCCACACACTTGCATTCCATTCCAAAGCAGAAGTCATGGAGCTGGCTTTGGGCAGAGTCCTGCTGGAACAGGTTTGGATCTCCTAGTTCATGTGAAGAGGAAAGAGGTGTCTTTGTGCTAAAAGTTTAATGACGAATCACATAAAAAAAGTCAGATGTCCCGATACTCTTGGTGTGCTGTATGGTGTTTATGGTCAGCATGAGCAGGTCACGTTTGAGATGTCTGTAGGATTCATATGGAATGATCAAAGGTCAAATTTTGGAGATTTTCTTTAACAGCTTCCTCAGGATCAGTACAGCATCAGGAATTATTATTTTTTTTATTTTCTGGATGAATTCCTCATTTCCTGAGTCGAGACTGATGTTAAATTCAATTCCCCTCCTGAAGGAGCTGCAGCTGAAGGATTTATTTATGCCGAGCAGAAGTTTCAATTAAAGTTTAAAAATCAAAGGGAACCCTGGGTAGAACCGGCTCACAGCGAACTCTCGCTCTCCCTCACAGTGAATGCTAATGGACGTCTGCACAGAATGCATTCGAATGCAAGAAACCGCACAAAATGTCCAAACGGTGAGACGTGAACTTCATAGCATTCCAGATTCCGGAGCCCACATGCTTTGCGAAGGTCCATAAAGCTCCTTTGGAAGGAGTCTCTAGTGCCAGACACAGTATTTACACCTTTTTGTTATAGGCCACACCCACTTCCTGCTTTAATCCAGTGCTTGGTTATGCATTTGCAGATGTTCTACTTGAACCAATCCACCTCTTAATCCAATCATTATGATGCCACGTCTACAGAACCCATCAATATTAGAGAGAAATGTTCATGTTGATCAAAATATATTCTTCTGGTTTCACCTGAATAGTTTCAACCCTCAGAACATCTCAGCTTCAGTTCATTACATTACGTCATTGGATGCAAAATGATTAGAATCTGTGAAGCTTTAATTTCTGTAAAACATTTTTTGGGGGTAAATGTGTTGAACTTAAATGAATGTCACTAATGAAGGCGAGTGAACGGCATCAGATCAACCAATCATCAACCAGTTCTCTAAAACAGGTCAAAGGTGAATCTTGTAAACCCTTAATTAGCGACAAACAGAACAAAACCAATCAATGGATAATGACGAAGTATGTAGTGAAATTAATACATTTGTGCTGCTGAGATTTATTGACGCCGTACAAAGAAATTCAGGCTCATTCTCATTTACTTTTAAGAGATAAAACAACGAATTTGAGAAAAGTACAGACTTTTAATTGCAATAAATCCAATATGTTCTGCTGTTTGTACGAGTTGCTTTGAAAAATGCACTGAATTGCAAATAATAAAGATGATTTGAGAAACGCTCCAAAGCAACTGAGAAAATCCACATCAATACATTTAAGATTGTGCAGTTTGCTACAGATGAGCCCTGGACTAGTAAAGCCCTGGACTAGTAAAGCCCTGGACTAGTAAAGCCCTGGACTAGTAAAGCCCTCAGACCATTTAATCAATGGACGTGGATGCCGGTGTTACCGCGAGAAAGCCTCAGAGTCTCCAACTCAAAATCTGATTGGTTAAAGCAACAGCCTTCAAGCAAAATGGATTTTGGTGCTCCATCTAAGGCTTTCACTTAAAGAGAGAACCAGAGATTTGCTAACTTTGCTTGTTCCAGTCCATGGAACGTTCCAGAACATGGGTACAAGAGAACGTTCTGGGAGTTTAACTCCGCCCCTTTGGTTTTCTGTTCACCTGTATTACTCACTAGATTACAGTATATAAGAACAACACCACACACCACTAAATATCTCGCTCAGAACATCTTGTGAATCCATCAAAAGAGCCCAGAGCCTCGTTCTCGCTCATATCGAACGTCCGGTTTGTTTTCCTGCTCTGCTTTATAGATCAACCCCAGGCCTTTTCCTGCTATCATGTCTGGAACAGCTTTTTTATCCCAAAAAATGGCTGCAGGGAATGTTTTCCATCAAAGCTGGAAAGATAGGGTTTATCACAGACGTATAGAAACAGACACACACACACACACACACACACACACACACACACACAATGCGTGGCCTAGAGGCTCCATCTGATGCGTAACAGAGATATCAGCTTTACTTCAGCACCAGGAGCTGTTCATTGTGTTTGTCGTGTTTCAGACTGCAGAACACAGTAGACACGAGTACACGGCACACCAGAAGTATTGGGACACCCGACTTCTCCACCCATATGTGGTTCTTCTCCAATCTTTTAGTACAAAGTTGGAGGCACACAACTGTATCGCATGTCTTCGGATTCTGTAGCATGAAATTTTGCCTTCACCTGAACTAGAAGACACAAACCTGTTCACAAAGCCAAAATATCTTCTTCACATGGGTTGGAAGGTCTACTGCTATAGAGGTCCAACCATATTGAACAATGAATGAAAACGACTAATGCACCCCAGGCCTCCTCACTTCCTCACTGACATCAGTACTTGACTTTACTAACGCCTTTGTGGCTCCATGAATCTCCACTAAATCTAGTGGAACATCTTTCCACAAGAGTGGAGCTCATTATAAAAGAAAATGGAGACTAAACTTGGTCAGGTGTTTACAATGGACGGATGGATGGATGGATAGATAAATCTTTGTCAGTGCAGTCCAGCTCCTTAGCAATGAAACGCACACTGCCGTCTACCACAAGTGTGAATAAAAGAGAAAAGACCAGAAAACCGCCCAAAAAAAGTGCTCCTGCATTTCTCCCTTTAAGTGTCTGCTAAATCCCTACATGCACAGCGGCATTGTGGGTAACGTAGGAAGCTCACACACTAAAGGTTAACACGTGAAGGAGTTCATGCCGAATCGACTCTTCTTCTCTCAGCCAAGACGATCACCATAGCAACACACTACATATATGTTGGTATGTTGCGTCCCATGATGCAACACGCCATTGCCACTTATAACAGCTCATTAAGGCGGACGTGTCAGGTGGCCACAAGGGGGCAGCAGTGACTAGCAGAACGAGTGCAATCAATTCAGGGCTCAGAAGCATTTACTCTGACACACACACACACACACACACACACACACACACACACACACACACACACACACCATTTGCATCAGATTGTTTCCTTTTATCTTTCTTTTTTCACATTGACGATGTTGGCACAAGAACCAGGTGATCCTGAACGTTCTCACGGCGGAGAAACGAGGCCAGAACACGGAGAGGAAAGATGGAGAGATGGAGGGATGCATAAAAAAAATGGAAAGGCTAAAAAATCTGTGCAGGCAGGATGAGAACTCGCCCAGTGAGGACAAATCGCAAACACCAAGGCTAGATGTGTGGGAAGAGAGAAAGAGAGAGAGAGAGAGAGAGAGAGAGAGGGAGAGGATGAAAAAGAAGGCCACAGATGAGAGCTGAAAATTACGTAAGCATGTCTATGTGAAATCGAGTCGAGAAGGATGGTGAGCATAAACGAAGAGAATGAAGTGAAGGAGGTAGAGAAGGTGCTGGGCTCCGAGCCTCAGAGTGAAGCTGCCGCTCCTCTGAATAAAACTGAAAGGTGATCTACGGAGTTTCGGATGGCGATGTTCCTGCTCGGTTCCTGGTAGAGCTCTTATCAGGCACGTCCCATTAGATGGACACCCTGGAGCAGGCCTGGGACCTGCTGGAGACGCAGCAGCTCAGTGGGCAAAAGTGATAAGATAATTACAAGGAAAGTGACAGGCTTGAATAAAACCCCACTGGCTGCCTCCGTGCCATCCATCCATCCATCCATCCATCCATCCATCCAGCCATCCGTCCGTCCATCCATCCGTCCATCCACCTTCTACCTCCTTAGATACAATTAGATGATTTCTCCACAGTGGCAGATTCATGTCGTTGCCTCCACCAAGCCCCGCCCCCAAAAATACTCACTGAATAACAACAACACGATTCACAATTGTTATTACGATAAATCAAAAGAATTTTACTGAAAATCTTTACAGGAATAAATAAATGATATATTTATAAATAGTATTATTGATTATTAATATGAATCTTCTTCTCAGTCCATCATCTACATCTGTCTCTGTCAAACCAACATCAGCACATCCATAAACCTCCTTCTTATTCTTCTTCTTTTCCTCTGCATTCTTCTACTGATATACCTCAAATCCCTCTCCTGCACATCACCAAACCATCTCAATCACCTCATCTCCAAAACGTCCTCCAAAACGTGCACCGTCCCTCTAATAA
>MU552100.1:2778496-2793496 GCA_024362625.1 Silurus asotus
ACCTCTTTTATATTTATTGATTTAAATTTATAATAAAAATATAATATTAGTGCCGTTAAAATGAATGTGTGTTAACACGTAAATTATGACAGCCCCAGTGTGTGTGTGTGTGTGTGTGTGTGTGTGTGTGTGTGTGTGTGTGTGTGTGTATATAATATATAATGACATAATAACACGTATGAAAACAACACATGCAGTATAAACATCAGGCATGGACAAACTGACCTTTTTCCCCTTAACAGCGAGATGTTCCACAAGGTCACCTGTTAAACCCACTTTATTTAACATCTACAGAAACGAATTGGCGAAAACAATAAATAATTCAGCAGCTCCTGGACTGCATCCAAAATTACATGTCTACTCTCTGCAGCAGAACTGATCATGTTGTTAAATACAGCAGAAGAACTACAGCAGCTTCTGGACTTTATTGAGATGTTCAGTCAAACATGGGCTCTTAAAATGAACTTAAATTTACTAAAATACATTGTTTTCCAGGTGAAGGGAAAATAGACCAGGAACCGAAATCCTCCAACAAACTCAAAATGTTATTATAGAACTGAAATGTGTTGACAAAACCTAGAAGAACTTACTGCAGAGATCTCTTGATATCTCAATGAGAAATGAAGACCACTAATATGCCACTAAATAAAAAACTAATCGAAACACTGCACACTCAAATTTGTAGAAATATCCAAAAAGAACAAAACTAAACATCTCCTGCAGACAATATTCACTCCTGATTAGTGTCCAGAGAAGATCTCAAGTTCTACATCCACACTGCTGACCAGTACTGTTGTGTTGGTGATGTTCATTCTGACTGTATGAGATCCTGTGTGTGATGCAGCTCTGATCTTCTGCACTTCTCTAGAATACTGATGGGTTCTGGAGACATAATGATGATAATGATGATGGGATTAAGAGGTGGATTGTGGATTGGTTCAGGTAGAACTTATATAAAGTGTGTCGCTGCACATTATAAATAGTGAGTGTTTTGAGACTCACACACACACACACACACACACACACACACACACACACACACACACACGCTCACCGAGATGCTCTTCAGTGTCTGGTCTCCATCTAGGGATAAAATGTCTTGTCTCTCATTTCAGCAGAAACGTCTCACCAAAGCATAAAATTCACACGAGTTCCTGTTTCCTCGTACCGTTGCCATGACAAATAATTCCCTCAGATCCAATTAGAGATGTTTAAGCAGGTCTTGTGATGATGATGATGATGATGATGATGATGATGATGGAGTCTCCACACTCCTCCTGCACTGGTCTTCCAGCTGGCCCGAGGGCTTCTCCTACAGAACTCCTACAGGATTTAGGAAGGTTCTGCTACCTGATCCTCTATAACACAAAATGTGTGTATAATAAGCCGAGCAGGTGTGTGTGTGTGTGTGTGTGTGTGTGAGAGAGAGAGAGTGTGTGTGTTATTAGAACCCACTTAATTTTTTTTTAATTTAATATGATTTGATTATTCAGAAGCTCTGCACCAGCTTTTTCTCATTATTACACTTTTACACAGTACAGAACTCAGAAAACCTGCAGTCTGAACACATGCATAAACCGGAAGTGACTGATTCCAAACCGGAAGTGGGCGACTCTAAACAGGAAGTGAGATCCTCTGAACAGTCATCGATTCAAAACAGGAAGTGATGGATTTAAAATAGGAAGTGATGTATTTCTGTTCAGGAGGTGATGTTCTACACAGGAAATGGTGAATATGAGACAGGAAGTGACAGATTCCTGTTTAGATTTTGATTAGTAGGAAAAAAACACTTAGTTACCAGGAAGTGAATGGATTATGAAGAGGAAGTGTGGAGACAGAGACACGTTCCAAACAGGAAGTGACAAATTCCTGAAACGATGTAATAATAACTTTGACAGATTCTGAATAGATATTGTAGACTGAAAGAGTCCAAAGAGAAAGTAACATATTCTAATGCAGGAAGTAAAAGACAGTAAACAGGAAGTGACATCATTAACAGGGCTAACTCTAATGTATTTGTTGTATATTTCCTCTCGGGAATAGAGCATTCACATTCATTTCCATTTTTTTCTTTTTTTTTCTCCTGAGTACTTCAGGTTGAAGTGTGTGTGTGTGTGTGTGTGTGTTTGTTTAAGTGCAAATATAAAAGGCCACACAGAAACTTAAGTCTTTCTGTTATGACAATGTGTTCATTTTCTCAATTAGGTCTATTCCACACTCCATGATAGAGATGATGTCCTTGTGCTCACACACACACACACACACACACACACACACACACACACACACACACACACACAGTCTCTAAGGCAAGGTAATTAAGTGGCAGTAGTTCAGTCATCACTCTTTCAGAGAGAGGTTGCGTCTTTATTCCCACTTGGTGAGTGAAATGAGCAGATGGGAGATAAAACACAGACGAATTCAAGTGTAATAATTTAGAATAAAGTCACATTTCTGGGTTTGGTTTTTATTCTCTGTGGAGTAATTAGTGAGAAAGTAAAAGAAATAGTTTGTACAGTAAATCCACGGCTGGACGGAGAGGAATCACGCCTTTCGCTCATTTTATATAAAAAATAAATGCAAATATAATTTTTGTCCTCCATGGTATTAGTAATTCTATTACATTTGTCAAACAAGCTAACGTTAGCAAAGCGCAGCTAGGAATAACAAGCTACATGCTAATGTTAGCTGAGAGGCACTGAAGCTCCGCCCCCAAACCTCCTTTAACCTGCAGTTCATGTGAGATTTGAGGAGAAGCACCTGAGAGAGCGATAAGAGAGTAAACAGAGTCTCGACAGGAGAGACAGAGGAAGCAATCCTTCTCTTCAGCTGACAGCACACACACACACACACACACACACACACACACACACCGAGTTCCACTCTCATTGAGTTGAGTGCTGACTCTGAAGGACTCGGGCATTTCACAAAATAGTACTCAGCAAGATTCTCAGACGTTTATAGAGTTCATCACTCACTACTACACGTTCATCAATCCCCATCAGAGATCTTCATACAGATCTTCCTACAGATCCCTGAACTGAACCCCCTACAGATCCTCCTACAGATCCCTGAACTGAACCCCCTACAGATCCTCCTACAGATCCCTGAACTGAACCCCCTACAGATCCTCCTACAGATCCCTGAACTGAACCCCCTACAGATCCTCCTACAGATCCCTGAACTGAACCCCCTACAGATCCTCCTACAGATCCCTGAACTGAAAAATAGTACTCAGCAAGATTCTCAGACGTTTATAGAGTTCATCACTCACTACTACACGTTCATCAATCCCCATCAGAGATCTTCATACAGATCCTCCTACAGATCCCTGAACTGAACCCCCTACAGATCTTCCTACTGATCCCTGAACTGAACCCCCTACAGATTCTCCTACTGATCCCTGAACTGAACCCCCTACAGATTCTCCTACTGATCCCTGAACTGAAACCCCTACAGATTCTCCTACTGATCCCTGAACTAAAACCCCTACAGATCCTCCTACAGATCCCTGAACTGAACCCCCTACAGATTCTCCTACTGATCCCTGAACTGAACCCCCTACAGATCCTCCTACAGATCCCTGAACTGAAACCCCTACAGATCCTCCTACAGATCCCTGAACTGAACCCCCTACAGATCCTCCTACAGATCCCTGAACTGAACCCCCTACAGATCCTCCTACTGATCCCTGAACTGAAACCCCTACAGATCCTCCTACAGATCACCCTACTGATCCCTGAACTGAACCCCCTACAGATCCTCCTACAGATCCCTGAACTGAACCCCCTACAGATCCTCCTACTGATCCCTGAAGTCAAGTCAAGAAGCTTTTATTGTCATTTCAACCATATATAGCAGATGCAGTACATAGTGAAATGAAACAACGTTTCTCCTGAACCCAGGTGCTACATAAAACAACATAAAACACAGTAAAACACAGTCACAGAACAACATAAAACAACATAAAACACAGTCACAGAACTGAACCCCCTACAGATTCTCCTACTGATCCCTGAACTGAAACCCCTACAGATCCTCCTACAGATCCTCCTACTGATCCCTGAACTGAAACCCCTACAGATCCTCCTACAGATCCTCCCACTGATCCCTGAACCTCCTACTGATCCCTGAACTGAAACCCCTACAGATCCTCCTACAGATCCTCCCACTGATCCCTGAACTAAACCCCCTACAGATCCTCCTACTGATCCCTGAACTGAACCCCCTACAGATCCTCCTACTGATCCCTGAACTGAACCCCCAAAGATCCTGTTGAGTGATGAGTTATTTGAAAACGAGACTTTAAACACTGACAAATTCATTCATTTTCAAAACCTCCAAAAAATCCAAGCTACAAAAATTCACATCTACAGAGATTTTTATTCCTAAATTCGGGAACTAATAAAGTTTTGTAAAAGAGCTGAGTCGGCATGGCTGCTCATCAGAGATAAAAACGTATCGTTCACTGTAACTGTTTAATTCTGTAAAGCTGCTTTGAGACGATGTCCTGAAATAAAAACGAGTTTAAACTCTCGAATACTTTAGTGCGCATTCAGATTTTCAATCAAATGCACTTTTTGGCTCCAAAAGCAGCTTTTTATTTGCATTTGTTTAATAGTTATCTACATTCACTTCCTTCCTCAGGTGCATACCAAAAGCAAACATCAAGCACCTTCACCAGCAATCCCATGGGTCGCAGGTGAAGGGTCAAAACCTGCGCTAGGAACTGCGCTGAAATGCCTCACCCCCAAGCATGCAGCAGGAGCGAGTTCTGCTATTCAGCTTCCTGCTCCATGTAAATCCTAATGCACGTGATGGAGATTGTCCTCTGGCTTCATGAAGGACATGCTGGCAGGAGAACGAGACGCTCCAGAGCTCCTCAGTTCACAGGAAGAGTGTGTTCATCGTTTAGACGCCAGAAACTGAGGAAGCCGAATTTTCGAATGATCTGTTAAGAGAATGTGATACTGCGCACGCACACACACACACACACACGCACGCACGCACACACACACACACACACACACAATCTTCTCTCCTTCATTTTTTTAAGTTCTGTAATGTTTTTTGTTCTTTCTTTCCTTGCACTTGGTCATGCGAACACACACACACACACACACACACACACACACACACACACACACACACACACACACACACGGGACTGTTTGCTCGAATGACGTTTCAGAACATCACTTCTTTTGATTGGTTAACAACGAGGAAAATCATCGTTTAGATGCCAGAAACTGAGGAAGCCGAATTTTCGAATGATCTGTTAAGAGAATGTGATACTGCGCGCGCACACACACACACACACACACACACACACACACACACACACACACACACACACACACACACACACACAATCTTCTCTCGTTCATTTTTTTGAGTTCTGTAATGTTTTTTGTTCTTTCGTTCCTTGCACTCGGTCATGCGAACACACACACACACACACACACACACACACACACACACACACGGGACTGTTTGCTCGAATGACGTTTCAGAGCATCACTTCTTTTGATTGGTTAACAACGAGGAAAACGGCGCATTTTTTCTCCACCCTTCCGTTCCTACACTTGTTCCTACCAGGCGACGATGGAACAGAAGGAAAACCGGAGACTTGACTGACTGCTTTGTTGCATAGCAACAGGCGAGAGAACGACCCCTGCGTCCTCAGGGACCCCCGTTACGGACCGCAAATGGCGCAGTCAGGAAGAAAACCTGAATCTTTGCAATGCCAAGTGCAGGTCGGAACAGGTGCACCCTCAGGAGGAGGGACGGACTGTACTCACCATAAGTATTGGCACCCTCAATGCATGAGGATCTCTAGGAACCCACGTTACTGATTAATGTATTTTCATATAATCCTTTAACTCCTGTTTGTCTTAGGTACAACTGGTGTGTGTGTGTGTGTGTGTGTGTGTGACTCATCTACACTATAGGTTTGTGAATACCTGACAATAATATTTCTATGTGCTTCTTTTTGAGCATTTCATTTCCACAGTGCGTCTCTATTTAATGTAATAATGAGCTCCACTGTTCTGTGAAGATGTTCCACTAGATTTTGAAGAGATTTGTGGAGATTCATTCAGCTACAGTGGTGTTAGTAAAGTCAGGAAATGATGTAGGTGAGATACGAAGGCCTGGTTTCAGTGTGTGTTCACATTCATTGTTTAATACAGTTGAGCGTTGGAGCTCTACACCAGAAGTTGGCTTTGTGATCTCCTAGTTCATTTAAAGGGGAAATATCCTGCTTCCGCACCCAAAGACGTCCGATTTTAACTTTGCGGTAACAGTTTGGTGAAGAACCACACATGGGTGTAAAAGTCAGGTGTTTATGCTCCAACACTTCTGGCGGTATAGTGTAGATAACTAGCTTAGCGTACTTCATTACATCACTTTACATCACAAGAGCAGCTTAGACCTGCTGATAACATCCACATCTGCTCAACAAAAAGTTGTAACACTCTAACATGGAACAAAAAAGAACTCTGATGTGAGCATCACTGCTAACAAACTTCTCCTCTTAGACCAGGAGAAGGAACACACGAATCGGAAACGTTTGACGGCTGCGTTAACGTTTCACACTCGCCTGTGTTGGATGAAGATCTTCTAAGCCTTCATCTCCTCACCTTCTTACCTACACCTGACACCGCCCTTATCCAGAGTGACATACTAACGTGCTTTGAGTCTCCAGTAATGAATAAATCTACACTGTACACCAGATTACAAACCTAATATAAATATAACTCTTGAATTCTACACAGCAAACTTGGAAAGTGCTCATTTAAGTGTTTCAGGAAGATGAAGGTCCTCAACCGTCGCTTGGGGATAGTCAGGGACTCTAGAGGAAGTTCATTCCACCACCTCGGTGCCAGAACAGAGAAGAGCCTTGACGTGAACGAACACTCTTGTGGCTCATGAACACAAATGTCCACAAACACACTTCAAGATCTAGTGGAGGGAAAATCTCTTCCCAGAAGAGTGGAGGGAATTAGAGGAGCACATTTGGGCTAAATGTAGAATGCGATGCTCAAAAGGCACATACGGGACTTCTGGAGGTGTCAGTAAGCATTTGACAGTAGTGTAGTTTTGGGACTTGTCCTGCACGGGTTTAGCTCAGGGTTTTGCTAACTTTAGTAAGTAATACAGCTTGGGATTGAGAGAATCTGATGCTTTCTTGATAACTGCCAGCCTGATGAGTTAGACCACCTGAGCGTCTGATTGGTCCATGATGGAAAAATGCATAAAAGTCTCTCGATGTAACTAAGACTGTTTCCATGACTCATGTTTGTTTGGTGTCGCCTGTAAAGTCGTAGCTCGGCTTCATGTGGGCCGTAGGTGTGTGTGTGTGTGTGTTTTGTTTATTTCTTTACTTTTTTTCAGGGCAGATTTTTCCCCTGGTTCTGGCGCTGGTCTGTTTGTTCTGAATTGCAAATGATGATGTGTACAAGCTTAAGGCGACGGCAGAGGCGGAAAAAATGTGAAGTGTTCAAGACCAGATGATAAGATGAGATAAAATAAGATGCAGCCCACAGCGAGTCTCAGAGCGCTTCAGTGCATCAGGGGAAGACGCATCGACATAATAAACTAGAAAACTACAGGGGAAAAGGAAAAGGTGGGTCTGAGATGAGATTAAAAAAAAACTAAACAACAAGTAATAACTTTGTGTAAAATCTGACTGTATGAACAGACAGCGTTCTAGTGGCCTGTGGAAGCTTTCCGAGTGTGACAGGAGCGTGGTACAGAGTTCTCAGGTACACCAGCTGATGATTCCATGTAATCGTCACACTCCACATGCTCTCGTAGTCAAGAGCAAAGATGAAAAGCTCCAGGTGGATGTTTCCATCGTGAGTCAGAGTGTAGAGCTCGGTTTCTGAGCCATGCTCGGAGCTTTGCTCTTCACTCAGAGAGTTCATTAAGCAGAAATACAGTCGGACGTAAACAGGAAGTGCGTCCTCGCTAATTATTAACTCCAGAGATGCGAGTCCTGAGTTTCCCGTCTTTTTTATTTCCAGACCGCTACACCAGGGAAAACCTTTGAGATGTGGATTTAATCACCGAGTCACATTGAAGCCAACACCTGACGTTCCTGTAACGAATGCGGCAGATTGGAGTCCACTTTAAATGCAGCGTGATGCCAATTTGAGTCAAATCTTCTACAGGCCATTTTAATGCTGCATCTGCAAGCTGGTGTGGGACCGGATGAAATGATGCAGCGTGGTGCCTTCATCTCCGTATGTCTTACCTTTACGCTTAATGCTTTCAATCTGCCTCGAGACGTCTTATTAATTACATATCATTCATTAAAGTGTCCCATGTCCGCCATCTTCCATTATATTTATTATATTCCTGTTTTGGGACGAATCGAGCCACGAGTCGTTCCACTCAGGAGCCACGGGATGAACTCGGATTATGGAATCAGCAACTTATACACTTTGGATCATATTCCAAAGCAGAACAAACGATAATTAAGCCAAAGACAAACAATGAGAAACAAATTATTTATCTATTTAGTGTTGCACAATATCCTTCTTCTGTCAAATGACAACGAAAGCAATAGGAAACAAATTTGTTGATTAGTTCACCTTTCAGGTTCTCTGAAGTTGAGGAGTGTCAAGAGTCTGGGGTCTGGAGTTTCCTGTACAGAGTCTGAGCAGCTTTCATGTGTCAAATGAACAAATGACTCGGATCAGAAGAGATGTGAGCGGTGAACGAATGAAGTGGTTTTCACGTGACAACGAATGATTTTGCATGTTATTTGTGGCAAACACAGAATCAACAAACCACATCCTGTGGTGCAACATTAGTCCCACAAACCAGGGCTCCTCACCCAATGCCACTGAACCACACAGACAGAATAAAAACATCAGAATTTCTATTTTATTTACATTTTATTGAGTCTGCAAAGTGTTTGACCACTTCAGCCTGTGCTCATTTGCGGCATTATTTCAGTCCCAGTTTTATTTTCTGAATCTAAACCACCAACTGTGTCACCAGCAACGCACCTCCACACCATCACACCTCCTCCTCCATGCTTCGCAGCGGGAACCACACATTCAGGAACCGTCTATTCACCTTCTCAACGTCTGACAACGACACGGCGCTTAGAACCAAAAATCTCAAATATGGACTCTTTAGACTAAAGGAAAGTTTTCCAATGATCTAATGTCCATCTTTTGTGTTTCTTGGCCCAAACAAGTCTCTTCTGCTTGTTGGTCTTCCAAAAGTAATGGAACTCAGCGTCATGACTTCACGTTGTGCTCTAAAGTGTCATGACAGTACAATATGGGGGAGCATTCTGTTCATTAATCTGCAAGTCTGGGGCTTCTACAGAGAGAGCACTCGAGTCGAGATTTCATCACCTGGTAGCTCTGGGGATGCGCTCCGGCTCTGCTGGACCGGTGTGACCTGCGAGAACGTTCACCTCTCAGTGGTGTCAGGTCTTTAATCATTTTCTCAATTGAAGCGAGATGATGTGCAGTGATCAGATTATGAAGTGTATAAAGAGGCAGGGAAAGGTGGTGTTTTTGTGCTAGGGCAGATGTTATGCCGAAGCGAGAGAAGCTTTAAATAATACCGGCTCGAGATTCAGGCGAAGCAGAGCAGCCGAGGTCTCTGGTGAGCATTGAGGCAGCCGACTCGAAATCCTATTTACTCTGTCCTGAGGGAATTCCGCTAACCAATTGCAGTCTGTCACTGCCTTCATGAATTCGATGGAAGAGGAGAATGTCATGGACGTCCCCTCGGAGATCAGCCTGCAAGCCCTTAATATCCAAGCAGTAAACAGACACGCCATTGGTGACGGAGACAAAATGGAGTTTTTAACTCTAACCTTCACGGTAACCTTTCGGGTTTTATTTATTTAACAACCCTCCATCGCATTATCATTACTGTGCAGACAATCCAGAGTTCTTCTGGTCTAGAGCTTCTTTAATGCCCTGGGGATTTCAACAGGAGAATAAATGTAGTAGTTGTTCAGGCCCACATCTCTAGCAGGTTTTCCAGGTGTAGATCAGGTTTAATCCCTGAAAACTATGAAGACACTGCAGGTTTTTTTGCAAAGAATTAAACACTTTTCTGAGTCCTTGCGTTCCATTCTGTCTCCTCAACCTCAAACTAAAGGTGTGAATATTAACTTCTGCCATCATTGTCATCTGTGGACCAACAAACAATTTTCTTTGCATGAGCTGTACACTGACCAGGCATTCGGAAGTTCTGACAAAGAACTGGTCCTCTACCTGTACACCAAGTACACTGTAACCCAGAGCCTTAACCACTGAGCTACTCATTATTAACTGAAGATGGCGCTGATGAGGTGAAGTGACGTCATTTAATTGCGATTTATTTTTATTTGTTTTTTTTTTACATATTTACACTTTCTCTTTCCAACTTCACTACAATAAAACACACCTTATGTGCATTAGCACAATTTCACAATAATTACAGTGTACACTAATATAATACCATGTGCAATATTATACAATAAAACCACATTATATACAAATCGAACATTTCCTTTCTTTTTCAATTATATTTCATTTATTTTTATTTTTCTAATAATCTGAGGCAGTTGCCTGCAAAAGAATTTCCTTTGGAATTAATAAAGTTTTATCATATTTTTTATTCTATTTCTCTTATTATTGTAAATTCCTTATGTCTTTGCAATTCTTACATTTTTTATAATAATAAAAAAGTGGGGTTTTTTTTGCTTTTTTTTTTCCCGAATGTGTTTAGTTTCATCTAAACAACTATTTGTTTGTTTGTTTATTTAATATCATTGCAACTTGTACTGTGTGTTATTGTGTATCCTGTTTCCTGTTCAGCAGGAAATCGATCATCCTGCTGCCTGACTTTATCCTGGAGCACATCAGGGATGAGGGACATGAGTGATGAAGGCACACGAATAAACACAAGCTGAGTGGAGGTGTGAGACACGGTGTCTTTCAGGTAGTGTTTGAAAGCATTTGCTGATTTTAGAGTCTTGAGGAACCCAGGTGTCATCAGGCTGGCAGGAGTTTGTTTGTTGTATGGAATCTGAAGATAACCATTTTTAATGAAGGATTGGTGGATAGTCTGTGGCTGGAGCAGGTGGAGGAGGAGATACTGGAGGTTCGTGGAGGAGGAGTTTTTCCCGGATTAGGCAGCAGAGTTTCTTCAGCGGCGTTGGAGGAGCGATCAGGTTTATAGCTCGCAGTAGTCCTGCAGACTCGAGTCCAGATGGAAGAGCAGATTTGGATGAAAACACGTTACATGCACTTGAGTGAAGTCTGAAAGGATGTGTGAAGTTTTGTTAGATTATTTTTTTTGACAGTTGACAGACGCTCTTATCCAGAGTGACTGAGAATTAAGCAGGTGAAGGTTAAGAGCCTTGCTCAAGGGCCCAATGGAACTCAATGGAAAGCTCTATCTGCCCTCTTCCATATCAACAATCTCATAGATCGCTCAAGGTACTGTAATTGACAGGGGAGACAGTGTATGGCCCTTCTACCCAGCATATACCCCTCACTCCCAGTATGTTCTT
Organism: Silurus asotus; assembly: GCA_024362625.1. Classification (NCBI taxonomy): domain Eukaryota; kingdom Metazoa; phylum Chordata; class Actinopteri; order Siluriformes; family Siluridae; genus Silurus; species Silurus asotus. The sequence continues at coordinate 2,790,030 of MU552100.1, forward strand.
TTCACTCAGCATATACCCCTTCTACCCAGCATATACCCCTCACTCCCAGTATGCCCCTTCCACCCAGTATGTCCCTTCCACCCAGCATATGCCCCTTCCACCCAGCATGTCATTTCCAGTCAGCATATACCCCTAGCATCCAGCATTTACCCCTCCCATCCAGTATGTCCCTTCCACCCAGCATATGCCCCTTTCACCCAGTATGTCATTTCCAGTCAGCATATACCCCTCCCATCCAGTATGCCCCTTCCACCCAGCATTTACCCCTCACAATCAGAGACTTCCAGCCATGATAAAAGTGCTGATCTGGTGACTTCTTTTCCTTCCTTCCTTTTGAATTTCTTCATGCTGAAATCCTTCTATTCTTCCTTATGTACAGAAACGACTCAATCCTTCAGGTGTTAGATCCTGATTACACATCACTTTTTATGTAAAAAAATAATAATATTTTAACAGCTTCAAAAATGTCCATGAATTAATTCGTATCAGACTCGAGGAGAGATCAGACGTGCAGTGAAGTTAACGTAGTAATTCACGACCGAGTGCTGCTACACGTGCGATTTTATTATTCACACAACGATTTCATTCTTCTTTTCCAGATGTAGGAAGAAAACTATCAGCTGTGTCTGGCTTCACTTCACCACTGATGCAACGGTCGTGCAAGAGGAAACGTTGAATTTGCTGATTATCGATTGAGACGTTCGTTTTTCCTGACGATTCACTGATACACCGAACAGCTGCTTGCTTATTACAGGCTTCTCAGAAAAGGCACAAGCCACGTAAACTTCCAGATATCGCTCTGGATAATTCATTATTGCTCTCAATAATTCTGAGATTCGAAGACTTAGCAATGTACATAATAATAATAATAATAATAATAATAATAATAATAATAATACATAAATAAAGTAGCAAGCAACAGTTACGGCGGCCAAACACCCAAACATGGTCAGCTGCACATTCTAAGAAAAAGGTCAAGATGAAATAACGAGCAGCAGATATTGAAATGTTGTGAGTCAAATCTAGTGAAGATTGGACAAAATGTTTAGCAGGAGGACATTGGACAGATGGTTTAAAAGTTATGGCCTTCAACATACTTCCAAACTCGACCAAATGGTGGCGTAAAAAGTAGAAAGGAGAAAGTAGTTATTAATAGTAGTAATTATTGTTAGAATAATAATAGCAAAATAGATTTAAAAGAAAAAAAGGACACAAAGCAGTAAAAAGGGGAAAAATGAATAATGCAGTACAATAAATAAGTCATGAAGATAAAAGTTAGTAACTGGTTGAAGCAGGAAATATTTCAGAATGTCAAACGTGACAAAAATTACTGATGAAAAGGAGAAAACTACTTTCACAAGCATAAAACCAATGGGACGGATGTCCATAATGTGTGTGTGTGTGTGTGTGTGTGTGTGTGTGTGTGTGTGTGTGTGTGTGTGTGTGTGTGTGTGTGTGTGTGAAGGGCTGTCAATCAATAAAACTCTTAATCGAAATGAATCGCATGATTGTCACGAGGTAACTTGTGATTAATCGCAACCCAATCGCACATTTGTATCTGTTCTAAACGCACCTTAAATAAAAACTCTTCCAGTTTTGAATATTCAAATCCACATGGACAAATATTGACGCTTTATGCAAATATATGTTGATTATTAGTGAACCCGACCAACAGTGAGCATGAAATTAAAATATTCGTGTAAATGTGTAAATGATGAGGATTTAAATGACGTGAATGATCAGGACACCTGATGTTTTAATCGCCGGATGTGTTGCACCACCGCAAATTTGGGCGCTTGATTTGGGACTCGGCGCCTCTGTAAAATCAACGTTTGGGGAATAAAAACTATTTGGTTGGGTTTATATTTTTCTCTCTCGTATCTGAGTGATGGAAGGACGTGGTGAATAAACGTGTGTTGCGTTAAAGGTTTTCATTTGACCTCTTTTATATTTATTTACTTACATCTTTAAAAAAAAAATGGCCAAACAGAAAAAAACCCCAGTGCTAGACTTCAACAGCCCTACTATATATATACACACAGTATCTCACAAAAGTAAGTGCACCCCCCCCACATTTCAGCAACCGTTTTAGTGTCTTCTGAAGGGACAAAACTGTAGAAATGAAGGTGGATATATTTTACAGTATCAGTGTGCAGTTTGTGTAGCAGTACAGATTTACTGTGCTCTAAAATAACAGACATTATTTTCCAAATAACTGCCAACAAAAGTAAGTGCACCCTCAGTGATAACAGCTGTGCGTGATGTAAACATGCAAAATCACATGTTCTATTCATCATGTTGATGTTTTTATCTGCTTGTCAGAACCATACAAATGTGTATCTGGTAATGGAGCAGATAGAATTTGGGGCTTTGAGTTCAATTCTCTCATGCTGACCACTGGATGTTCTACATGGACCTCATGGTAAAGACTCTGTTGAGTTATTTTTAGAGGAGAGTAAATCTACAAGCTGCACATTGACTACTTTTAAATATATATGTTTCATTTTTATAGTATTGTCCCTCCAGAAGACATAATAAAATTGGTGCTGAAATGTGAGGGGTGCACTTACTTTTGTGAGATATATATATGTATATGGGCTTGGATTCAGGTGTAAAGTTGGTGAGGCTCAGGATCTGTGCAGGTTTCAGAAATAGACATTTCTCCATGAGTCAACATGCAGCTTATTCTGGAGCACTGGAACAGAGGTCTCGAGATGCTCTGGGTAATCTAATACCTGATGTGTGTGTGTGTGTGTGTGTGTGTGTGTGTGTGTGTGTGTGTGTGTGTGTGAGAGAGAGAGAGAGAGAGAGAAAGAGAAAGAGAGAACAGAAAAAGGAAAGAGACAGATCTGTTTTTCTTTCTTAACTCAGATGTCAGGATGATGTCATCACTTTCCAGCCCACATTCATCTCTGAGAGGCTTTTTGGTCCTTCTTTCTGAAATCCTTCCAGATTCCTGTCTTCCTTTCAACTTACTTCTCAGCTCCTTCTTTCCTTCTTGCCAAATTCCTACGGTGCTCCTTCCTTCCTTTCTTCACTACATTTTTTTATCCTGCCTTCCAAAATTCCTTCGCTGCCTCTGAATTCCTTGCTTCATTTCACCGTTGTTGTTTAGTTCCATCACACACACACACACACACACACACACACACACACACACACACACACACATACACACACACACACACACACACAATTTCCTCCTCCATGTGTGATTGAGTGTCTGCACTTTGTATTTCTCATGATTAATATGATGAATGTCCGTGTCTGTGTGTGTGTGTGTGTGTGTGTGTGTGTGTGTGTGTGTGATGCTCCTGCCCCGCTGTAAATGACTCATCAGAGGAAAACTGGGAGCGCTAAATTTAATCCAAACATTTTGATTAGCATTTTTTCCCTGAGAGAAACTCACCTAAAATAAGGCTCATTTGCGTACTAATTTGCATACTCATTTGCATAAACAGCTTCTA
>MU552100.1:2798496-2816243 GCA_024362625.1 Silurus asotus
TGTGTAAATTCTACAGAGAAGAAAACACTCAAGTATAACCGGTTTTGAACTGTTTTGTTAATCGGTTTCTTCTCCTCTGTCTGTCGCTGTGGAATGAAAAACAAAAAATTGATTGTTTGCAGCAGCTTCAAGCAACATGAACTTTATCTGATATCTGATTGGATGGAAACTTGAACATAAACAAACTTATTTTGTAATTTTTTTACTTATTAAAGTGATCAATATATAAAACGTCTTTTTGCCTTTTTTAGTCAAATAAAACCGAAACACAGAAAACACACATTTTAAAATTCACATTACTTTTCTTTTTTGTGACTTTTGCATTTCGATCTGATTTTTCATGCTAGCAGATTAGCATTGATCAGCATTCTGCCGAATTTGTGTTTCTATAATACGCTGCCAATTCAACATTTTGTTTCTCCGGACCTTTACACAGTGTTTCGTAGGAAACGTGGTGCTGACAGTCAGATTGATAAGTATAGTGTGTATGTGTGAACTTTCCTAGTGTCGAAATCTGAACTAAATCCTGTCTAAAACTCCCATTTGAGACTTTTTATTCTTCTTTTCACACAAACAGTGTTTCTGTACACGAGTTCTGTGAGAACACATCCCACATCCACATCACTCAGGAGAACCCAGGAACGCAGGATAGTTCTAACCAACCACATATAGCTGAAAGTGGGACACCTGATTGTTCCACCATGTGTGTTTCTTCCATAAACAATTGTACCAGACGTCTTCACTTGAAATAGGAGACCCAAACCTGTTCCAGCATGACACTCCCCCTGTGCACCAAGTCAGCTCCAAAGAAGATCTGCTTTTCATTGGGAGAGTGGAGGATCTCCTGCTCTAGAGTTCTTGAACATGGTGAACATGTAAACTGACTACACCTCAGGAACATAGTGTCATCCAAAAGCCACTTCCAAAGAACTCTAAATGATTGCCTAATAAAACGCTAATAGAGTTTGGAAGGTTGAGAAGAAACTCACCAGGTGCTGCTCAAAATGGCTGCTCAGTCTAACTGAACTTTGACCCTGGAAGCACTTATTCACAATAAACAAACAAACAAAAGAGTTTTGAATCGTTTCTTTCTTTTTTAATCATCTAAAAGTCCCATCCTGACTGGTTTGATTTCTCACATTACAACAGTTAGCTAGCGAAAGTTTTTCTCCATTTAGGGTTACATTTCATGTGGTGGAAATGATTTCTCTTCAAATTGTCTTGAAATTAATGAAACCAAAATCCTCCGATTTCTAAAACTAAAAAATACTGAAGATACAGAAAATGTATGGACACTGGAGACTCCAGCTGGTGATATTAAGTACATTAGAACGTTAAAAAAAATTGTAATTGGTTGAATCAATTATTCAGTTATTTATTGCTCTTTTACGCGTCATTTATTCGATTATCGGCGTCAGCAGAATCTCTGGCTCTCGTCTGACGGTTTCTGCTGCGGGATGGAGACCTCGGTGCTGCTCACTTCCTCCTGCGCTTCAAGTTTTCCCTTCATCTGACCTGAAACTTCAGACTCATGAGCTAATTATTAATCCTTTAATGAGAAAAGGGAAAACTTCAAACCCGTACAGCTCTTCCTCACCGCTCATTTACATACGATCTCATAACTTCGGTCCCCTGACCTCCAGTGCAGGAAAAAAAACATTCAAATCATTCTCTTTTTTTCCCTTTTCTACACTCGGGACGTTATTAGAGGCGTCTTTTTTTAACTGCACATGAAAATAATGGGTCTGAATGTCTTTTATTCTCGGGGGGTTAAATGAGATTTAAAAGTTACGTGACTTCATCTTCTTATAAGAAGTTTAAAGTGAATTAGATTCCGAAAAATCAGACTTTTTTTTCGTGTAATTCAAATCAAATAACCGAATCATCTAATCAATTATTGTCAATCTTTTTTTTTTGGAAAACAAATCTCTGTTGGACAAAAATATCAAATCTATAATTAATAAAAAACTTTTTACTAACAAATCAAAATATCAGGTTTTTAATTACATGACTTTTTAAAATCATAAACAAATAAATGATATGTATATACAAAAATAAAATGATAGAATGAGCTCCACTCTTCTGTGAAGATGTACTGATGTAGGTGAGAATGTGAGAAGGTCTGGGGTGCAGTCAGCGTTCACATTCATTGTTCAATAGGGTTGGAGCTCTATAGCAGAAGATCTTCCACATTTTCCAATCCATGCACACCAGATCTTCATGGAGCTGGCTTTGTGCACCATGACGGAACAGTTTTGGGTCTCCTAGTTCAAGTGAAGGGATGCTAGGGCATCCAAAGCCATCCTAAACGCCTGTGTTCCTTCAACAGTTGGTTGAAGAACCATATATGTGTGGAGAAGTTGGGTGTCCAAATACTTTTGGAACAGTGCAACAGTACAAAGCATGTACTGGTGCTGGTGTGATTATTGATTTTTGAGAATTGTTCTTGCTGTTACTGGAATTTGTGTTTATGGTACCGAGTGATTTAAAGTAATGGCACCCCATCGTTGAACTCATAACCGGACTGATTTTGCTGATGTTTTTGAGAACAACCCATGAGCACGGTGTTTCCGAATAAACACACGCTGTTGTTTTTGGGTATAAACCAGTGCGGCTTTCATACCATCATTGTTAACCTTCGGTTTTGATCCCGATTTCATGCTCTCGACAAACGTAATTGTGAAATTACAGAACTGGATTCGACACTAAATTTTTTCCGGTCAGGAATTCGGCGTTAGTGTTGAGCCAGTGTCGAGTGCTGTGAAAGCAGATGCTTTTTAATAACCGTAAAATGTCTTTAAACCAGCAAACTCATATCCTTCTAATCCCGGAGCAGCCATGATGCTGGCTCAGCACTTCCTGATTGGGGCTTTATGTCTGGGTGGAAATATAAAGTGGGACAGCAAATAGGTCTTCAGAGAGATAAAGCAATGTAACTCTTTTTTTTTTGTGAGTGAGGCGAATCCCTGCCCACGTAAACATCCCATTTTTCAGACACAGAACAACTGAAGACACGGGTCCAGGTTGATGGGATTTGTTTGTTTTTGTTGCTTTTTTTCCAAATGAGAATCAAAAATTACATTTGAGATGAATCCACTTTTTTTTTTTCTTTCCATATATATATACACAATATATATATATAATATATACATATGCAAGTAAATCACATTTCAAAATAAAGGTCACGTGTATTACAATTTCGTAAATTAAGTGAACCGATAGTAACGGATTATCTCGGAAATTTCGTACATAAAAGTTTATATTGCAACCTGATATTGTGCATATCGCTGGATGACCATTATATTGGAAAAAAAGAAAATTACGATTAAATAAATAAATATGTAAGTAAATAAATAAATAAATAGGATATGCGTAGGCCGGGTTTAAATCCTACAGGAAGTGATGTACTTGGAGTTTCGATGTGGTCCTGCGGTGCAGAGTGTGACATCATTTTGTTACAGTGTCAACGTCTCTTGGTGTCTTTTGATCGAGAAACTGTGGTTTCCCTTCGTAGTTTTTTTTTTGTTCGTTTGTTTCCTGAACCGTAACAATCATATGCTCTGCACACCGCTCGCTCGGTCTGGTATTTGGCAGTGTATAAAACTGTAAAAACGACTCGTCACGTATGAATTTCCTAGACAGCTATAGAAATCCTGGTTGATGCTGTAACGTGGTTGTGAGGACGAATCCGACACTGATGGCTCAGAGAAGTCCTCGTCAGAAGTCGTCATCCTGCTCTTGTGGTTTTGGCATGCAGGTTTCTCCAAAATTCTAAACTAAGGCCTGGGCTGCACCAGGAGTTCCTTATATTACACAGTCAAAAGGAAACAAAACAAAACAAAAATAATGCAGTTGAAAAAATAGAAGTCTCTTTAGGGAAGGAAGTCTGCTCGGATTACTTTCTGTGAACCCTTTTTACTTGGGCCGTCCCTTGTTTTTAGTTTTTTCCTCCTACGTTCACATTACAGGGCTGAAGTGACACAAATCCGACGTTCTGGGGGAAGCTGTGCACTTTGCACTCTTCTACATACATGAGCCCAGAGATGCCTACAGTGGCCTAGTGTCACTGTGATTTGGTAGAAATGAGATCCCCTCTCACCCTGAGAAAATGGACATGTTTTGCTCCCTAGACTCGAGATTGGGGATTGACTGTGACATCATCAACATTTGAACCACATCTCTTTTATATTTGGTCCCAGATTCACTTTTTTAGCATTTTGGATACAAGTAGTGTTTAAAACACTTGTCCATTTCCCACGGACAGAACGGTTCACTTGTGGTTACAACTGTGAACCTTTTAGATAAATCCCGAAAATCTGATTTGGGGGCAAAGAAGCTTGTAAAGTGAACGTAGCCGTTAATACAACAACAATAAAAATTCATTGAATTTCAGACTCAAGCATTTGTTTTTGTGCATTTTGTATAGATGTTTTCTTGTCGATGTTTTTGTGTTGATGTAAAAATGCATGTTTGTCACCCTCTGAGATTTACTTGATACCACATGAGGCAATTTTTGGTTGTTCGTTTCTCGGGAATACAACTGAGAGCTCGTCTGAGCTGCCCTGGAATTTCCAGGAGCTTTTTTTTTTCACACTTCCTGTCTTTGTCTGGTGCCATCTTTTTTGACGTGGAAGACCCAGAGCTGCCGCTCAACCACAGGGGATGACCTGATGAAATGCTGAACTTAGATTTACTTAAGAGCAGGAAAAAAATATAAGATTTTCTTTTAACTCCTGGTTGTTAAGAACAATCCAGTATGAATTCTTATCCATGTGGAAATACAGTTGCTTTGTACAGCGCTTGTTTTTGTTTTCCTCAGAGTCGCTATCTCATCGGTTCACATTTTTTTCGGTTGAACCTTTCAGACATCAGATTCAATGCTGGGCATCCTCTTGTAGACACGCCGTGCACCTCCGGCACTCATTGCTCTCTGGGCTGGGAATGTGCCGACTGGGGAAAGGGCTACATAAGGCATTACATGCTCGGGGTAAAAGAGGTCAGGTGTTGCCACCCCTATGCCGGGCCCCTTGTTGTCGACAACTGGACTTAATGTAAGTGGCACCAGCTGTTTGTAAATGTCTGTGGCGCTGCGCCCATGAGCCAAGCGCTGGTCATCACGTAGCGTCTGCAGGAAAGGGTTTTCTGTTGGCTGAGCTGGGTACATCGACTTGCTGCGTCGGCCAATGCCGAGCCCGCTAACACCCACTGAAGCAAGTGTGTGGTTAAGCTGTGTTGACTGGCTCTTTGAAAGTTTGTCCGGGACCATGGTGGATGTGTGCAGGTTAGTGTGAGGAGTGCTGTCCTGAAGGCTCACACGTCGTGAAAGATTCTTTTGAGGCAGGTTCTCATAAGAGTGCTGGCGATGGATGTAAATGCCCTCGTTCTGATAGTGGCTAATGAGCCCTTCGCCATCTTGGTCACTCTGGGGAAGATAGGCCGTAAAGGAAGCATTGGGATGTGGCAGAAATGCACAGAAGCTCCTGTCAACACTCCCTCCTCGAATAGCACCTATGTTCGGGTGCAGGAACTGATCCTCACTTATGTCATACAGGTTGGCAGAGTGCAGACATGCTTCACAGCGATACTGAGGAGCTCGCATAGTATAAAGCCCAGAATATCCGGAGAACTTTGAGAGACAACTACGGCAGTGGGTTTGCCTGTGGTCCTGGGCAGGAATGGTTACAGATGGATTGATTCCTACCCCACCAGACTTTCCATAAGTATTGAACTTCTTCTCCTTGGCCACAGTTGTGGCATTCTGCATGACATCTGGCTCATGAGAGGGAGGGAACAGGTTGCTGTTAAGCTGCAGTATTGGCTGTTGTTCTGAAGAAGATGGCGGGCGATGCTTGTTGTCTCTGTGCTCGTTGAAAATGTCTGGGTAGTGTAGTCCATGCTCTTGGTCTACTGAGTCAATAGTGTAGATCTGGCTGCTCTGACTGTTCTGCGAATAGATCTGAGAACCATGATTGTTCTGTAGGCTGGCTTGGTTGGGCAAAGCAGATAGCTCCACGTCACTTAGGTCCCGTGGCAGGCGATTACGCTTACGGAGAGTATCTTTGACCTTGTGCTGCTTCTGCAGGTCCATGCGACCAGAGCAATCAGACATGTCTGAGCATGCTGGCAGATCTTCAGGTAAATACCGCTGGCTTTTCATAGTTGCATGTGGCTCATACACTGGTGCAGAGGAAGGTGGGGAATTTTTGGTAGGCCCTTGGTTCTGTCTCACAGTTTCAACTGACTTCTTCCAGAGAGCTCGAGACTTGGAAGCAGGTAGTCCTGAGTCATCACCACCACCACCAACACCACCACCAACACCAGCACCAGCACCACCACCACCACCACCACCACCTCCTATGCTGACACTGCCTGGCACACCAGACTGGGCATTGGCTAGGGTAAGGGCACACTGACCAGGCAAAAGGGTGTTGTTAAGAGGGTCTTTGTGTCGGTTTGCAATCATGGTGTTGATGTTATTGTAGATTGCATCTTTGGGAGCAAGGTTATTGCCTTTGCCACCAGTCATAAATTCCAGCAATCCGGTTGTAGGAGGAAGGATGCTGGCAACAGGCTGTTTAGGAGAAGTGACCCCTAGAGTGGTAATTTCCTTGGCCGATTTCAGCAAGTGCAACATGTTTGCCTGAGGACTGAAATCTAACTCAGGATGCTTCTTCAATTCAATGTGAACACCATGAATACAACTCCAGATACCCTGACAAGACAAAAATATGCATAGAAAAAGACATGCAAACGGTTATTACACAGTTTCGATTTTTGTACGGATGCAGTGATATGTTATTTATTTTGGTATCTGCAAAAAAACATCTGAAAAGTCTGAAAAGATAATCCCATTTACTAGAAAAAGAACATGGAATCGGACTAATATCAGTGCATCCCTACATTTCTGCATCTTAGTTAGCTCATGTTCCTTACCCTGCTGATGGTAAAGAGAAGTCCAGGTCGTCCCGAGCATAGTCCAGTGAAGCAATACCGCAGTCGCCAGTAAAACAGGTGCTCCCAGAAGAATGTGAGGAGAGAAAGTGCCATGGCAGCTGCCAGCATGTAAAACACGCCAGCCATGTTGTCCACATCCAGTTGGCTGCTCATTACTTCATTTTTCTCATTATGGCAGATACCTGTGAGCCACTGGGCCTCCAGCTCCTCCATCTCACCTAGTACACAAAAAAACAAGTGTATCTCTGGATTAGCTTACAAACAAAATCATTGATTAATACTTTAATACATAATACTGATGTAAACACATCTTAGATATGCCTTAGATATTTGTGCAGTGGTAGACAGGAAAATACGATGTGATAATCCTACCATCTCCAATAATCCCTAGAATGGCTAGATCCACAAGCCGCTTCCAATAGGATCCTTTCTGGAGGGCGATTCCGTAACCAGTGGTGGCAAAGACGTAGCCACTTCCGATGGTCACCAGCTTACAACCATCATCTCTCCCGGCCATGTAGTTCAACACGGCCGCGTCGTAGATGAACGCATCCAGCTTGCTGTGCAAACCAATAATGAAGACAGCTTCATGAAGACAGCTGCAGGTTGTGAAAGGTTGAGTAACTGAATGGAATTAGAGAAATTCTACTTAATTGAAAAACTCAGCGATCTCAGTGATCCACAGGAGGCAAATGCAGCAAAGGCTGGTGAGGTCGTACCCTGTCTTTAGGCTGATCAGTGCATCCTGGACACCAGTCTGGTGGTATTTGACCATGTACTGGTGCATGTCTGGGTAGTTCTTCCTGATGTTTCTCTCCGTGCTGCCATTTGGGACTGTACCAAAACGAAACGGCGGCGAGAAGGAATACGGGCTCTGGAACTGGAAGACAAAAATACACATGTTGGGATGGTTAATGGAGACTTCAGACACAAGAAAATAGTGGATTCTAATGCTAATGCTGTTCTGACAAGTCTGAAGTGGATGAATGTCATCTTATTGACACAGTAAAAACTGTTTGCATCAACGAATGAAACAAACACTTTGACCAAATGAATTGTGTGTCGTTCCTAATAAACATAAGTAGTTATACATTTGTGGCATTTTCCAGAGCATCTTACAAATTTGATCTCATTGATAAAACTGAGCAAATATGGGGTAAAGGGCCTTGCTCAGAGACCAGCATGAAGAGACTAAGTGAAGCTATTTGACGGCTCCACCGTCCAATTCTTTAATCACTAAGCAATTTTATACCCATCTTATGCTAGAAATGTAAAATGTACTGGTCAAAAAAGTTTTATAATGCAAAGTGGGTGGAGCTTTCTGGGTGTAAGTTAATATTTAATAGTGCAGACAACCAAAACACCTATAGATCTATCAGTCTTTCATAGATGTATTTCTAGCTGCATTTTTCATAATAGAGGAATTCAGATTTTAAATGCAGAATGCATGCAGGTTGCCATGCCTAAGATGAGGGTTCTAATAAACCACCTTTACCTTTCTGTCACTGAGCCCAGTGACCTGGTCCACAAACTCCTCCTGGATCATGAAGGCAGCCAGGTTGGCAGTGTAACTGGCCAGGAAGATCACGGCGAAGAAGGCCCACACGGAAACTATGAACTTACTGGTGGTGCCTCTAGGGTTCTGAACCGGTACTGAGTTGTTGAATACAAGGCCCCACAGAAGCCAGATGGCCTTCCCAATGGTGAAAGATGGCCCATGAGGGTCTGGAGAGAGAAAGACAATGAACTTTAAATCAGTGCAACCAAATACATAACTTCCAAACTTCAAACAAACTCCCAAGTATTTGCTGTTATTCGGACCTTTGCCTTGTGCGAGGTTTCTGTTGAAGCCCAGGGGACTGATGAACTCGAACAGGAAGACAGCGATTGCGGTAACAATGAGTAACATGACGAACATCATCACCCACACCGACGCGCTAAAAGGCTCTACAGGAAGTAAACCAGAGCCACAGAAATTCAAAAAAACAAATGCAAACACAATGAATTTTTCTTTTTGTTGGAAACTCTAATTCACCCAGAAAGGCTGACGGCGATACGGTCCCGTTACTACGGGAAACCATGACGCTGATCCCAGTCTCCACAAATGGAACAGAGAAGTCGATGACCTCTGACCTCTCCTCGTTTATGGTCAATGAACCGACAGCCATCACGGCCTTCTTATAAACCACCTATGGATGACAGATGTGTGTGGAGAAGAGGCAGATGAGCTTTGTGCATTGCTGGTGCTCTGTACGTCATGCTGATGTGACGTTGCTGTATTTACTGACCTCGCCCACCATGCCGTTCCACATGTTGTTGATTTTCTTGCCGTGTTTGCCGTTAGTCACCAGGTAAAGGTCATACGTAAACTTCACGTTCCTGGCGATCTTCTTAAGGATATCAATACAGAAACCCTTACAGCACTGCTTTAGATACGATCCACCGGTAGCGTTACTGCAAACACACACACACACAGACATTTTGAAGAGCCTCAGTTTTTGAAGTGTGACAAACAGGAGACTCGTTTGTGTTTGTCGTTCAGGACTCTTTGAGGTGTCTTTGGGAGAATCTTACTCTTTGATGTGTTTCCTGCAGGGGACAGAATTGCGCATGCATGTCCCTGTCAGAATGTCCACGTCGTCTACAATCACAAATGGCTTTTCCTCCAACGTCACAATGCTCAGGTGATTTTCGTCTGCTTCGGCGTCTCCGAAGGAGTTGTACCGTGGCCACACAGGGAATTTCAGTATCAACGAATGGTTCTCCCAGCGGCCCATCTATAACACACACATGCATGAACACACACACACACACACACACACACACACACACACACACACTAGATTGTTTTTTTTTTCCCAGTCACTTCCTCCCCCAGGCTGTGTAATTGTGTGAATGTGTGAGACTGTCTAATGTGTGTACATTTAGCACTGATGTTTTGTAATTGTCTCAAGTGTGTTTGCGTTGTTATCCAAGAGTGTGTGCGTGTGTTTGTGTGTGTGTAAGCTTTGTCAGCTCCATCTCCTCACACTCTTGTTTTAGCCCAATGCAGTGAGAAATGATTAGTGTGGCACTTTTCACACACTCACTGCAGGGTTTTAGAGATGTGTGTGCACCAAAAAAGGGAAAACGAAAGAAAGAAAGAAAGAAAGAAAGAAGACTGGTCTCATTTCTAGGGGGTTCTCCTGTGCTAGCACTGCCTAGAGCTGAAGCAGCCTTGAAACAGGTACTGCTAAGAAAATACTGGATTCTGCAGAAATTGAGATGTGCATTGATAGTTTGAAAGTGGTAAAGGATTTTTTGTCAGGACTCTGAATGCTCTGCTGTTTGGTGGTCTGTAAATGGAATTTACACAAAAACACCAGACTTTGAACCATCTGTAGCTCCCCACTAGCCACAGGACAGGCAGAACTTGTTATTTGATAGCACAGCACTGATGGCTATGGCTCCCTATTTTCACTCAACTGTAACAGGAACGGCATAAATGTAAATGATAGAATCTACAGTCTGGGCAAATGAACCACTGAGCTACCACCTCCTCCAAACAGGACTCTAAACAGAGTCCATAATTCGATGACTTACAACTTGTAGACAACCTTACAGGCCTAGAGCTGTCTGCTTTGTGTTGCTGGGATTTGAACTCACAAGCTTCCAATCAGCCTGTTGGCTGTTATTCACTGTGAGGTCAATCATGGTATACATCTCCCCCTCTTCAGAGTTTCACTCAGTATCTCTGGTGGCGAGTATGGTGTCTATGGAATAGGTATCACATGATTCATATGGAAAGTGCTGCAAAAAATGTGTCTCGTTTGCTTTTGGGAATCAGTTTGGAGAACTCCTTAAAGAATTATTACAGTGAAAATTGTCAAAACCATTAAATCTGCCCAGATGGTTCACATTGTCAGTTTGCTTCTCTGTTCCCCGGTCTAAATTGTATACACCAAAAGTAAGAGGAGCCATCTGGATGACAATGGAATATGGTCCCTCTAACTTGTCAAAAGGCTTATTTGTGGAGATCGGAAGCAGGGGAGAATTTTCTTCCCAGGTCGGTACTCATGCTGATCATTTTGAGCCGTTTGATCCCCACCTGGCCAATTCTCGATACCCCTCCAGGTGGTCTCTCATCTCCAACACATGCTGAACAATTTTCTTTTTGGCACCTGTCTCTTCTAGGTCTAGTGAATGGGCTCAAACTGGGACAATTTGGAGGCGATTCGCCTTTTACAAAACGCAGACAAACATAGTTTTTATCAAAGTCCGTGGTTTTGTGACAAACTCGCTGAGACTTTTTCCAACTCCATCAGGAGGAGAGAAATGAAGTCAGTTCCTGGATCTGTCAGGATTTCCAGAGGAAATGCGACCCCAAATGTATTTATTTTTGCCGCGATTATCATCATGTGGCAAAAATGACAAAAAAAAAAAAAGCCAGAGAAGAAAAGAAACACTCCAGAGTCCCGGGTAGACTGATTTCACCTCGGAGAAATAAGAAGTCGTTAAAAGAACGTGTGAGCGAGGAAGCGATTAGGAAAACGACAGCATGAAGAGCAGAGTGAGAGAGAAAAGAGCGAGAGAACACCTAAAATCTAATGACAGGAAGAGAGAAAGCGAGGCTGAGAGAAGAGATTATTATGAAGCAAACCAACACATTATTTAGTCAATTAGCTAAATTAAGCGCGACGTGAAAAGACCGAAACAATCCGAAAAAAAAGGAGTGAAGGCGCAAATGGAAGTTGTTCAGGAAATAATGATTCAGTGTGGAGCTCGACACGAATCAACCGTGAAACACGAAAAAACACACAAACACCAGTATAAGTAACCCCAAAGTACACATTTATACCGCACACGCCACTGTTCCTGCTGAGAGGAGAAGATCACTGCAGACATCTCGTTTGTTTTGGGATCATTTTTGCTGAACGTAAGCACGAGTTGTGTTCGTTAGAGCGGTGTGTGTGTGTGTGTGTGTGTGTGTGTGTGTTATAACATCTCGCAGTGTTCGGGTGGAGGTCTGGGGAAACTCCTCACATTTCTTATTTATAACCTACACGCTGAACTAAACTGAAATCTGTCTGTCTTTTTTTTTTTTTTTTTTTTTTTTACACATGAAACTGGAACAGATGTAACGTTAGGTAAGGAGCAAAACACCGACAAATCCATCAACAACCAACCTGGAGGAGGAAAAAAAGAGGGATAAAGAAAGAGTGAACAGCGAAAAACAGACGTCGGAGACGAGCTGTGGAAAAAAGTGAGAAAGAGCGAGAAAAAGGGAAGAAGGAGAGAAAGAAAACAAGTAGAAAGCAAAAGAAAAAAACCTCACCTTCTCCCATTCCCTCTCAGTGTTGAGAACAATAACCACCAGTTTAGGGTTCACCTGATAGCCATCGTCCATGAACGACAGATCTCTGCCCTCCAGATTTACACCCATCATATATCTGGAAAACAAAAACACACACAATCATTTGATTCTTTATTTTAATGAACGTAGATGTAACGTTACGACCATACATGGTGCCCAGGGCGTTCCAGGAGGTACGTCTGTATATGGTGTGGAGATGTTTACCACTGTGTGAGTGATTTGTTTTTGTCTGTTGCTCCTCGGTGATTTCTGCTCTCTCAGGCTAATGAGCTATTTCCTTGTTAGCAAGCTTTCACAGCTTCTCATTTGAACTTCAGCTCAGCTATGTGATGAAGAGGCTGATGAAGAGGCTGATTGAAAAGCTGATGGAGAAGCTTCACATTCACCCTGAACATTCTTTTTTACCCTGGTACAGTTGATGTTTACTAACGTCTCGTCTGAAACCTTTTTTTTTTAAGATTTTACACAACAGTAAGCTATGCAGATGCTGACGTTGCCTCTGTGTGTGTGTGTGTGTGTGTGTGTGTGTGTGTGTGTGTGTGTGTGTGTGTGTGTGTGTGTATCTTTGTGCATAGAGTTAAACGCTCGTGTTTAAAGGTGATGTTTCTTTTGTAGCGTGTGCAGATGCAGCTTCAACCTAAAAGCTAAACCCCCACGTGTTCGCATATTCCCAGCTGTTTCACATGTAGCGAGTGTGGAGTGTGTGGAGTGTTTGGAGTGTGTGGAGTGTGTGGAGTGTGTTCTCCACTCCAGGCAGATGAGAACACGGCCGTGTTGAGGTACCCAGTTCTGAGTAAACTGTGAGGAAATGATGTGTAAAACACATTGGGTTGTGGAATGTGGAATTGTGAAGACACTGAATGTGGCACACAACTCGTTATTTATGCGATGATCTGCTCCTTCGTGGAATTGGATATTTTTTCCTTCGCTGTATTTCTGACCAGTGAATGAAACATAGACCAAGACATTTTCCAGCCTTTCAGTGTTGAGTGGAGACATGTGTGGACTCGTGCGGTCTTACTCCTCATCACTGCTTCACCTTTTTCAGTAAGCAGAAATCAGCAGGAACTCACCCAGAAACATATGCTCTGATCTGAAGAACCCAAAGGTAGAATTTTTTGGGGCATAACTCAATCTTTATCTTTCTATCGATATCTTTGGTGCAAAATACCCACAAGCTTATTACCCAAAAGAAAACCTCAGAGCCACAGTGAACACGGTGTTTGCAGCGTCATGCTATGGATCTGCTCGTCTTCAGCTGGGACTAAAGATCATTAGAACAGAACAAATCAATTAGACAGAGCGTCAAATACTAAACTGCTGTAGCACAAAACCTGCACGACTCTGTTGGACAGCCAAAGACCAAAAGAGATGTTCACCTTCAGGCAATTTAATGAGCGTTTTGAAGCTCAGATCTAAATCCTACTGAAAACCTGTGGTATGACCTGAGGAGGGTTGTGTACAAGAGATCCATTCATTATCTGATAGACCTGGAGATCCACTCACTAACTGATGGACCTAGAGATCCACTTACTATCTGATAGACTTGGAGATCTGCTCATTGTCTGATAGACCTGGTGATCTGCTCAATGTCTGATAGACCTGGAGATAGACTTGCTGTCTGATAGACCTGGAGATCCGCTCACTATCTGATAGACCTTGAAGGAGTTGTGTAAGTGAGAGTGCAATAAAAACAGCTAAATAAAGATTAAAACTGAACTATTCTACAGAAAATGTTTATAGTGATATATAGTGTACAGTGTGTGTGTGTGTGTGTGTGTGTGTGTGTGTGTGTGTGTGTGTGTGTGTGTGTGTGTGTGTGTGTATACAGTGGAGATGCAGTGGTGATTATTCCTCTACAGTACCGTTTCGTTCTTTTTTCTGCAAGGTAATGTTTGTTCTTAAAAAAAGCCCCTAATCTGGTTTTAATAATCCTGGAGCGTATTGCAGCAGCAGCAGCAGCAGCACAGCTTCCCGAAATAATGATGTAATGTCATTACGATGGCGTGCGGTATGAAGCTTCGCTCGTATATCAGCGACCAGGCATCGCCTCTGTTATTACCGAGCAGACGCAGGGAAAAGTCAGCTCCAGCTTCCTCCTGCAGCTAAGTTTAGCTCCACCTACGGCCTGGACCACTTCTATCTCTCTCTCACACACACACACACACACACACACACACACACACACACACACACACACAAACACACACACACACACAAAACAAGTCAGAGATTGAGTGTTCTCAGGACCCTAGGCAGATCACAAGTCTCTCTTTCACGCCAGATGATCCGTCTTCGCTTTTTCACTACACGACATGTCATTATTCTTGACTTCAGGACTAACAGCTGTTTTTTCCCCCTGTTTTCAAGTTTCCTTCACACGGTTCCTGTACGGAGTGCTGTGCTACGAGCTGGTCCAGTTTTCATCATTATTGCCCTCACATTTCTGGAACAACCTCCGTAAATCTCTTTTCAAGGAAACGCTGACAGGCAGATGTTTTTCCCACATGATTTGATTCAGATGATTCTCAGGGTTGGGGGTGGGGGGGTGGAGGGTAAAGTCTGGGGTAGTACTGGAGCAGACTGCTGCGATGTGATTGTGTATGCGATTGTTTCCTTCTTCACACCAAACTCAGAGTCCAGGTTCCCCCTTAAACACTAGATACTCTAATAGCAAATCAGATTTGGAAAGTTAGACTTAATCGAGTCAGAATTGGATGTAATTGAGTAAAAATCTGAAAAATCGAGTCAGGATCAGACTAAAAACATGAAAACCCTATACCTTAATTTTTACAAATTACAAAAATTTACATTACATTTTTATTGATTTTATTTATATCAATTATTTGAGTATTCAGTTTTTCAGAAATATAATAATTATTACTTAATATTCATTATTTGATAATTATTTATTTATTCCTAGTTAATTTTAACTTAAAAATTATATATATTTTTTCCCTTTAAATGTTTTAGAGTTTAATTCTTCGTAGTCTGACATTTAAAAAAGAAAGATATGAAATCCTGAACATTGCTTTTATTCGTTTTACATTTTTGTGCGAAAAGAAACTGAGTAAGAAATGTAGTTTAGCTTTAGGCATAAACAGAGAGAACTGAGCCAACTGCTACACCGACACGAGTGTGTGTGCGTGTGTGCGTGTGTTTGTGTGTGTGTGTGTGTGTTTGTGTGTGTGTGTGTGTGTGTGTGTGTGTGTGTGTGTGTGTGTGTGTGTGTGTGGTAAAAGCATGAGCACAGTTCATATATCAAAGTTTGGTACAGTGTAAAAAATGAGCACGTTTTTTTCCCCCCGGCCATGTCGGAGTCCCTCTGAAACACAACGCGTCAGTGTGTGAACATGTTTCAGTGTCTAATCACACATCAGACGAGTCGAGAGAAAGAACACACGTTAAATCCAATCATTTATTCAAGAACGTAAATTCGAGGAAGGTTAGAAAGCTTTTTTTTTGTTGTTATATTTACAGGACTGAAGGTTAGGAGGAGGATTAAATAACAACTAATCATCGATAAAGTGTGTGTGTGTGTGTGTGTGTGTGTGTGTGTGTGTGTGTTTAATGACTTGAAATAATACTTTTCATGTATGCTTATATAAATGTTCTATTTCTGACAACTCTTCACGCTCGTGAAACGGCTCACTTCCTGTTTGCACTTTATAGCAGCAATAAACGTTCGTTTCCTCACCAGCATTTTAGTAAAACAAAAAAAAAAAAAATGAAACACACAAACTTCATTTAATAAAAGAATGAACACCGCTGAAACTGGAGACTCCTTCAATTAAAATACACGGTAAAATTAACAGCTCAAAACGTGTCGACTATTACAGCACACATCTGGTCATGTGGAGCATCTGCTGTACACGTCCCTGTGTGCGCTGTTACCATGGAAACTATGCCGATCGCACCGATACAGGAACAAATTTAATACAATAAAAAAGATTAGAATAATACAAATAATAATTTTTTTCCTTGGACAATGGAATATTTTGCTACATGATCATTGCCTGGAGAAGCAGCAGACGATCGCTCTTTTCTGAGCAGTGAATAAATGAGTGAGGGAGCTGTCCGTGGTGCTAATGGCCTCCAGAACGCACGGAGTGCTTGCTAATAGAAGCCTGTTGTGTCTGCCTTATCAAGCGAACGTAAATTGCTCGTGTCAAGAGCTCATTCTGCCTCATGAGGTGAACGGCTCAGGTTTGTAAAGACCACAGGTAAAAAAATAAATAAATAAATAAAGAAGAAGAAAGAAAAGAAAAGCAGACGCTCTGAGGAGAAGATGGAGTATTTGTATCACATAAACACACTCGGATTTGTGTCGTGTAAAAAAAAACCACATGCTTTACTGCAGTGGAGCTGCAGGTGTGCGACTCACACACACACACACACACACACACACACACACACACACACACACACACACACACACACAATCACTGTCTGTATAACATCTACTGACAATAACACAACACAGTGTTACACACTGAGGAGTAACGAAGGGCATATGAGTGTCACCTCAAACCAGTGTCGGAGGTGTGTGTGTGCGCATCTGTGTGTGTGTGTGTGTGTGTTTGTGTGTGTGTGTGTGTTTGTGTGTGTGTGTGTGTTTGTGTGTGTTATGTGCTGCAGTGTGTGAGAGAGAGATAGATAAATAAAGACAGAGAGAGAGAGAGAGATACAGGGGAAGAGTGAGAGAGATATTTGGGGAAAGGGAAGATAGAGAGAGAAAAAGAGAGAAAGAGAGACAGATGGAGAGAGAAAGATGGATGTAAATAAAGAGAGAGAGATGTAGAGATTGAGCCTGAAGGCAGTTAGTGAGTATAAACAAGGTCAGATTTGATTCCTGCTCCTGAGACACTGATCTCTGAACACTGCACTCATTTACATCAGGACTTATATGAGCATCATCTCTCTTTCTCTCTCCAGCAGTAACACGTGGCGTCGCCTGGAGCGCGACTCGAGAGTGTAAAAACACCTCATCAGTTTTATCCTCTTCATTTTACTGATGTTTAATAGACCTATAATGTGGGTGTCAAAGTGCTTCTGCTCACAGACGTGTTCACTGGTATTGTGATCGGCGTGTTTACAGACGTGTTTATAGCCAAATTCTCAGACGTGTCTTCAGACATGTCCTCAGCCATGTTCTCAGACGTGTTTACAGACATTTCCTCAGCCATGTCCTTAGCCATGTTCTCAGATGTGCTAAGACATGGTTTTAGAAGTGCTCCCAGACATGGCCTTAGACATGTTCTCAGACGTGTTCAGACATGTCCTTAGCCATGTTCTCAGACGTGCTCCCAGACATGTCCTTAGCCATGTTCTCGGGCGTGTTCACAGACATGTCCTTAGCCATGTCCTTAGCCATGTTCTTAGACGTCCTTAGACATGTTCTCAGACGTGCTCACAGACATGTCCTTAGCCCTGTTCTCAG
>MU552100.1:2816551-2819051 GCA_024362625.1 Silurus asotus
AGACATGTCCTTAGCCATGTTCTTAGACGTCCTTAGCCCTGTTCTCAGACGTGTTCACAGACATGTCCTTAGCCATGTTCTCAGGCGTGTTCACAGACATGTCCTTAGCCCTGTTCTCAGACGTGTTCACAGACATGTCCTTAGCCATGTTCTCAGGCGTGTTCACAGACATGTCCTTAGCCATGTTCTCAGGCGTGTTCACAGACATGTCCTTAGCCATGTCCTTAGCCATGTTCTTAGACGTCCTTAGACATGTTCTCAGACGTGCTCACAGACATGTCCTTAGCCCTGTTCTCAGGCGTGTTCACAGACATGTCCTCAGCCATGTCCTTAGCCATGTTCTCAGACGTGCTCACAGACATGTCCTCAGCCATGTCCTTAGCCATGTTCTTAGACGTGCTTAGCCATGTTCTCAGACATGCTCTCAGGTCCACTCTCGGCTTTATGGATCTCACATTTGCTTTTTTGTCACAGTTTTTTGTCTCTCTTTTTCTGTAACGCCTGCATGGTGGACCATCTCATCTCGTCATGTAAATGTTCTCATTCTGGATTCTGCAGTGTCCCAGATACAAACCACCTTAGCAACCGAGAGAGAGATCAAAAGAGAAACGCCTACTCAGCGCGCGCACACACACACACACACACACACACACACACACACACACACACACACACACTGTGCTGAGAAATAGAGTGAGTGATGGGAACCCATGGCAACTCTTGAATCCTTTCTGTTAAAAAAAATAAATAAATTCGTCACAATGACTATCTGCGCATGAGGATTTCAAATAGATGTGGGCGTGGCCTCATTATGAAACAAGACTTACTATACCACTGGAAACAATGAAAACACTGGGAACACTGGTGTCAGTGTGGTGTACGCAACATGGCCCAGACAGTTTCCCAAGCTCATCTAAATCTTTCTAGTTTTCAAGTAGAAATCGGAACCCTTCCTTACCACCTGATCTTGGCTCCGCCTCCAACAAGGTGTGTGCACCTGCTTCCTGTGTATTAGTTTATTACAGTACCCTGAACAGCTCATTTCCTGTAAACTGCACTAAACCATGCAGCTACAGTTCATACATTCCTGTTCTGATGTTCTCATTCTTAGTAACAGCCTGATTACTAAGCCTAATCAGGCTGTTAGTAAGAATGAGGTGTCTGGTTCCTCTCAAGGTTTCTTCCTCATGAAGAGATTTAGGGAGGTTTTGCTTTGCCACAGTCACCACTGTCTCACTCACTGGGGATCAACTTACAGTTATGAGGAACAAACTTTTACATTCTTTTATACAACTTTATAAGCTCTTTATTTCTGTAAAGCTGCTTTGAGACAATGTGCGTTGGTAAAAAGGCTCTACAAATAAAATGTTATTCAATTGAATGAGATTTGTACATTTCCACTCGTATCTCACACAAATCTGTATCTCGTATTTGTACTTGTTTTCTCCCCTGGCGACTGCACCGCCTGCTTAGTGGGGTGTCCTTGATTTGACCATAGTAGGTCACATGACCTTAACATCTGCATGCTAAACCTGTTTTAGGAGCTGAACTTCTATTTAACATTTAATATAAATGGATGAAACCCAGCACCACCATCATAATACCTACATGAACATCTGTCCAGAGGAGGTGTATTAAAGCCTCTCTGGTACTTTGCTCCGACCCGCAACATTGTCCCCCCCGTCCCCCCCTTTATTTAGCACCACTTTAATGCAAACAGGGAGAAGAAAGCAGGTTTGGAGAGGACGTGTACCGTATGCGGTGTTCGGGTTCTCCGGCTGTGGTGGTAATATTCCAGTGATCTCCTGTCACAACACTGCATGCGATGAACCCTGGGCTGTCTGTTATCAAAACAAGCACAGCTTGCTGAGTGTCAGAAACAATTAGCCGGGTCTGATTAGCAGCGGCAAAAGGAAGACACACGTGATCGGATTCGTGCACAACACCTGCCGACCGCGATCTTCACAAACGCAGGCGGTAAATGTTTTGGACAAAGCAGTGATGGATGAAAAGTTGGAAAAGGGATGCAGAACTGGCAGCAGATCGCATGAAGAACCCATTTCTTCTGTCAGAGTCTGGTATTTGCATAATGGTAAAAGTATTTTCTGCTTTTGAAGCTAATTGTAAAATGCTAATCCCCCTAGCAGGCTGCTGAATGCGTAATAGATTTACCTGCGTAACGCGCTCGCTGGGACCTCTGGTTTTTCCGCTTGACCCATGCAGCTAACGGTTCCATCCGGTATCCGGCCCTGTTCTCGGAACATAGCGGCGGCGGCGTGACTGAAAATCCCCACCGCGTCCCTCACGCGTGTTTCCAGAGGATAGTCCCACTCGTCGTACGCTATGGATATCATTCCCGGGGGAAAAGCTTCTGGTGTTCGCTCTGGGTTCCCGGAGGTAAGACTGGGAACAATCCAGACAAAGCCGGCGCCGACCAACCCGAGCGACCGGGCCTCGGCCAGAACCAGCTCGGCCTCATCTTTGGAGCAGTACAGCATGA
>MU552100.1:2826551-2836551 GCA_024362625.1 Silurus asotus
CTCATTTGCGCTCACTGCTATCAGGATATTATATTGTAGGTAGTAAGTGGTGATGCGCCAAAATGTGCACTTCTGTGGAAAACCAGCATCTTTTACAGCTTCAATTTGGGCCAGAAAACCATCAGTTGTACTAAAACCCACCGGAAAGACTTCTGATCTGCACTTGCGTAAGAGAACTAAACTCTCCCATACCAGCAGGTGGCAGTAAAGTGTATTCGGCATCTGAACAGGGAAACTGAAAGAGTTTGAACTGTGACTATATAAAGTGCCGCCATCATCGCTAACAGATCCCTGTAGCTTCATAAAATCGTGTCTGATAAGTTTCAAACGGCACTGGAGCTGTCAGCCCTCTGTCTTCCTGTGGGTAAAGAAAGACAGAAATCGAGAAGGAGGAAAAAGTAAGAGGTGTGAAAGAGTGATACTGAGGGATACTGCAGTTGTGTGAGGAGTTTTACTGGACCTGCATCGAGAGCTGGAGACCACGGAAACCTTTGATTCGAAACATTTCGCTCTGTGGCGTGAATGAGTGTGTGTACGTTCCTTCTTTACGCCGTCTTCGTTTGCTGTCGCCAGTTCCTAGCTTAGTTCTTGCTAAGCTGAATTAGCCAATCAGAGTTCTCGTTCTCGCTGACGAGCTCTGCCACGGATTCCACATGCGTAATTGAAAGAAAAACAGCCGAACACACCAGAAAAACTGTGCATCGGTGGGACCGCGGTCGCTCTGCGGCGAGGATTAAACGCTGAGTCGTGATGTTGTGATGTTGCACCTCGAGCGACGCTTCTGCTGGAAACTCGTTCCACTCCATGTGAACGCTTTTGGCCCTTCGCAAAAAAAATAAAAAAAATCTTTCTACCATTTTCTCCCAATAACATTATACAGTTTGTGGTCTTTGTGTCAGTCCACAGGGAGAACACACACACACACACACACACACACACACACACACACTCATCCACAAACAGAGAAAAAAAAAGAGAAAAATACGCTGATGATTTGACTCCTTCGCCCACATGGTAGATGACACTGCTTCAGTCAAACGAAGAAAGAGAGAGAGAGAGAGAGAGAGAGAGAGGGATGAATAAAACCGTACGTTTTCAAATCAAAGAAATGGTTTGATATTTATAGCTGTGAGGAGCCTCAGGCTACAGGCTCTCCTTCTCTCCAGCCCTCTCTCATTTACTCTTTTTCCATTTTTGTTTTTACTTACGGGAGGAGAAAAGACCTTTCTTCAAATATCAACCCATAATAAAGTCCTCATTCACAACCTCATGCATCTTACATTCCGTTATAACACTATAAAGAGTTTATTTCATGGATATTCTTTCGTTCTCAATGCTAATCCCACCGCAACGCTCCCACTGTACCTTTCAGATCCGCACAGATAGTACTGCACCTAGTGGTCAAACACAGGAACTGCAACAAATGTATTAATACAATAGAGGCCCAATGGGGTGAGACTCACGCTGCCCCATGCTCGTGTTTTTTTTACACTAACGCAAAGATCTGTATTTATAGCAATAAATTAAGCTTCAGAAAATAAATTTCCAGAAGCAAATGTCTCCATTATACTGACTGAACGAGCGACTTTGGGCATATATCCTATAGTATTTGTCTAAATCAGTACCCTCAAATATCACAGTGTTGCTTTATAAATGATCAAACATCATTATGTTTCGAATTGAGCATTAAGCATTAAACCAATCATTATCTTTGAAATCCGTTTCTGATACGTCGACCCATAAACTCAGACTCCAATCAAATCGGCTCGGTGGTTCAGCAACGACTTCGAACCCGACAAAACCGACTCGAGAGAAAAAACACCTCGTCCAGAGCTTAAAGAACACTCGCCTCTTAGGATGAGCTGCTTACACACACACACACACACACACACACACACACACACACACACACACACACACACACACACACACACACACATATCCAAACTCTCATACAATCCAAACAAAATGAAAAGCTCAAAAACAGAAAAAAGCTCAATTCAATTTCTACAATAAGCTTTTATTTGTTTCTGACTAATCAAAAACCCAGCTGTCGTAGAGAGAGAGAGTGTGTGTGTGTGTGTGTGTGTGTGTGTGTGTGTGTGTGTGTGTGAGAAAGAGAACGAGACTGAAGACGAATGGTACTTGATGCATTTATCTTATTTGCTCTTTCATGCTACGTGAGGAAAGATGGAGTCTGAGGAACAAACCACTTGCATTCATGGCATTTCAGCAGATGCTCATCACTTTCACTTCAGGAGTTAAGGGCCTTTCTTAGGGGTCCATCAGTGGTAAACTGGGGGTGCTGTGAACTTATGACCTTCTGATCAGAACCATGGCACTTTATACTTGTCACATGTACTTTACAGCACAAAGGTTTAAGGGGCATCTTTGCAATAATATTAAACCCCTGACCTTTGGATCTTTAAGCCCCTAATCACTGAGCCACCACGCCCCCAAGAGGAAAAAGACTGTGCTACCTCTGCCCTCTAAACACTCATTTCATCGTGTGCTCCAGGAAGTGTTTTATTCCTCCTACACCACAGGAGGTTTCTCTCGAAGATCTCGTGAAGCTTCCTCTCTCTTTCAGCGTTCGTACAGAGAAACAAAACAAAACACACACATTTTAACTGTTAATCGCTAAAACTGAAACCTAATTTCAATAATTAGGATACATTTTATTTTTTTTTTTTTGGGAAACGTCACTGATTTGGGATTTTTGTCTTGAAGTGTAGAAACTTTGTACCTTGTAGTCTTTTTATTTATTTATTTATTTATTTGTCATGCCGTCACGTCCTGCCACATCTGTTCCCCCTTTTTTTTAAATATTTATTATATAAATAGTTTTTTATGATTATTTCTGAAATAATTTCTCTCTGGTTGGCGTTTGGTCTCTGCACTGAGGCTCCTGGCCCACGATCCACATTCCGGATTCCATTCATCGGCTTCCAGTCTCTGGCACGCGACCGTAACCGCTCGCTTTCCGCTAAAAATAAAACGTATAAAAAAAAAGTAAAAAGCGCCGGAGCTGAGATGTTCCGAGTGGCAGATCCGGTGATGGAATTGAATGGAAGCGTAGACTGAACCGGTGCTGCTTCTGGTGGTCCGACTCGGTTTTGTTCCGGTGCCGTGGTTAAACGGGGAAATACAAAAAGAAAAAAAAAAAAAGTGTAGTATCCCGAAACAAAAAGTGTGTGTGTGTTATAAAAACACTCCCAAATTCAGCACTCAAATCATCACCCAGTAACCAGCCAATCACGTTGGAGTATGACGATCCAGAACATCTACAGCTTCAGGTCATCTTCACTACTGACATGGAAATTGGTGCCAATTTCTGTGTTTCAGAATCTGCTGATTTCCTTGAAAGATTTAAAAGTGGAGCATAAAACAAAAAACATCCAGTTTTCCGAATCATTAAATACTGAATTGTTGCCTACAGTAACTTATATAACGACTTTTTACAAACATGCTGATCAGAAAAGCATCTCATGATGCAGCAGAGTGACTGCACACTGATTCTGATGAACTTTAATCGAAGCTCCTGATGGAAATCTGTGATGTTTTTACAAAAATAAAATGATAGCAAGGTTTTAGTACACAATATAAAACATTAGGAAACACGATACTCCACGCCGAGCTTAGCATTAGCCTGAACAGGAAGTGACCCTCGTGCCAGAGATGTGCCGAATTCGGGTGATGGTTCCCTCTGGTGGTGGTGGTGGAAAACTGCAGTAGGAGTTTTGACAACTGGAAAGAACCTCATCACGTGTGTTTCATGCACTGAATCATCCCGATAATCACATGACTTTTATTAAATCTGTTTTTCCTTTAGATGGAAGTTTCACCATAATACACACCTTCCACCCCTTCATTTAACACACACACACACACACACACACACACACACACACACACACACACACACACACCTTGTCACGAAGTCATAATAGTAATGTTATGTAATTATCTGCAGCGTAAAGCCGTCGCTCCTCTTTATTGCGAATCCTAATGATTATTCATTCCCCATATTACAGCTCTGAAAGTTTAATGGATCTGAAAGTAAAATAAAATTAGTGCTTGAAACAAAACCGAGTCTCTGCTCAAACTGCGGCAACAAACCACAAATCATTTACGCTTCACTGCAACACTAAAAACAATTTAGTGTTTATTTTAACTGCATGAAACGATATTTAAATCATTTAATCATTAAATAAATAATCAGGTCCTGAGGCCCCACCCCCATTTTACATTATTGAAGTTCAAGGAAATTAAATAAAAGCAATTTCTCTTTGATATAAAAACCTTCCACACGTGTATATCGTCAACACTTCACAAATATTCCTATAAATAATGTCTCAGTTTCTTTATTCCGCCCACCAGTCTGGAATCACCCTATCACCCTATTAAACGTCACTGTGCAACACACTCGGGGTTACGTCTGCCCTCTTCCACATACATGTCCTCAGGTGTGCTCTGATTGGACAGTACCTCTGTGATTGACAGGTGATTCAGAGAGAGAAAGGCGTTATGCCCCTCCCACTCCGGGTTATTTAGGTTTATAAATGAGATGATAATTTACAATTTTAAAGAGAGAAGAGACGTTAATGAAGACGACCTTTCTGTTAACTCCGCCCCTTTTATTTCACCATGACAACACGTTATTCTGTTCTTTTGCTCTTCTTCAGAAACACTTTCTGTTGGTGTGGTTCGCTTTTCTTCACCTTCTAATCACAACAAAATCTCTCTCTTTCTTTGCCTCTCTCTTTCCTCCTTTTTTCCCTCTCTCTCTCTTTTTCCCTGCCTTCCCTCCTTCTCCCCCTTCTTCGAGTCTCCCCTACTTCGAGTCTCTCTCTCTTTCTCCCCCCCCATCCCCCCTCCCTCCCCCCTTTAACAGCAATTGGTTCCTAATGGTGTGTGTGATGACCAGTAGAGGAGTCTGTGTGTGTGTGTGTGTGTGTGTGTGTGTGTGTGTGTGTGTGTGTGTGTGTGTGTGTGTGTGGTCACAGCATCAAGGTCAGCTCATGAAGTCAACTGTAATCAAAGTATCAAAGTTTATTATAAAAAATTAAATAACTTCAGTTTCTCAAACACACACACACACACACACACACACACACACACACACACACACGCACAGTCACTCTCTTTGATTTTCTTCTATATTCTCTCTCCCTATTTTTTTTTCTTCTCTTTATCTTCTGTTTCTCTGTCATTTCCTGTCTCTTGTATCCTTGCCTCCCCCCCCTCCCCCCCTTCCCATCTGAAGTCTCTACAAAAGGAATAAATTGAGAAGGACGTTGAATCGCTGTGTGTCCAGTCCAAACATCTCCTCTCGCTGTGCTGTGTTTTGGCTCACAGACAGAAAAATGCTGTCAAATGTAATTTAGGTTCAAAGAGTGAAAACTGTGTGTGTGTGCATGTGTGTCTGTGTGTGTCTGTGTGTGCGTGTGTGTCTGTGTGTGCGTGTGTGTCTGTGTGTGCGTGTGTGTGTGTGTGTGTGTCTGCGTGTGTGTGTGTGTGTGTCTGTGTGTGTCTGTGTGTCCTCGCTCATTCGCTCTCGTTCTTCAGTGTTTTGTTTCTAGAATATTAGGATAAAGTCCACATCACCACAACACCTGGTTCAGGGGTGGAGCCTGATGCCACGTCCCTCTCTTGTGGGTGTTGCCTGTTTCAATACTTTTTTTTTCCCCGGTTGCATCGTACGCTAAAAAAGAAACGGATTTCAGGCAGGAAGTAAAATAGTGGGTGGAGACTAAAAGAAATCCCGGCCCACACACCTACATGATCTGCTTCCGAGGAATCGAGCCAATCGCATTACAGCGTCACGTCTAATTTGCATTCATTCAGGGAAATCTTTTCATGGCTCTTGTCTGTTGCGTAACTGAAAAGAATTGTTTGAAGAAAATGACACGCTAAATATTTATTCCATTTATAGTTACGATTTTACCTCTGACACTGGAGACTCCTTCTGCAATTACATCAGCTGTTACTATGGAAACAAGCTCCTGGCCAATCAGAATACAGAATTCTGTTTAAAGCATTAAGAGTTAAGTGTTTGGACTTATCAGGGGTAAAACATATGGGTTTGAGTCTCTCACACACACACACACACACACACACACACACACACACACAGCGGGTTAGAGTGCAGAGCAGCACTCTGGGTTTTCTCCGTGTTCTCCTACAGCTGATGCAGCTAATCGAGGTTTTGACAGTTATGCGATTAGTTAAAAGTTAAGTGTTTGGACTTATCACGGGTAAAACATATGGGTTTGAGTCTCTCACACACACACACACACACACACACACACACACACACACAGCGGGTTAGAGTGCAGAGCAGCACTCTGGGTTTTCTCCGTGTTCTCCTACAGCTGATGCAGCTAATCGAGGTTTTGACAGTTATGCGATTAGCTGAAGCTGGCGCCGAGACGCTCACGCCCTCTGGGACCGGAATCGCGAAAACCCGCTTCATCATAATAGAGTGTGAAATAGGAGAAAATGAGAAATGGAAATCGTTTGGTTTATCCAGATTATCAGGAGTGTCTCGGGGTGATGGAGGAATCTCTCTTGCTGGCTAAACTCCGGAGTGGATTAGACCGTAAATCCACCACTGTGCTGTCAGAGCGCGGGAAATCATTACGCATGACGCTAGCGTGCTGCTACGCTACGCTACGCCTCTGCCCTCCATCTCGACTCTGCTTTTCAGTACAACGATTATACAAGGTTTTATACAAATTAGGCATGTAACACAACATGGTCCGACATTCCGTTTAGTCTCCGCCCACAATTTTACTTACTGCCTGGAATTCACTCCCCTTTACAGTCTGATGGAGAACTAACCTAAAAAATAAATAAAAACAGGCCATAAGAGATGAGTGTGGCTTCAGGCTTCAGGCTCCACCCCCCTGAACAAGGCGTGATGAAGACGTGGAAGGGAAATGTAGTAAAGTTCTCTCAGACTAGACTGAAACACATGCTGCCTCGTTTCTTAACCTCATACCAAGAGATGTTTTCAACCCTAAACTGTTTACTGATGGAGAATAACTTAGTTATTATTAGTAATTATTTTATGAGTAAATATTACTATTGGATTTAAACTTATGACCTTCAGATTCCTTAACCACTAGTGCACTTATTCACTAGTGAGCACGCAAAAGGTCTGCAGCTTAGCTTAACCTAAAAACACTGAAAATTGAGATTAAAGTGTCTGCACTTTCATCCTGAACTTATTTGAGAAAATTCACCATGCAAAAAAAGATCTGGAGCTCTACAGCAGGAGATCCTCCACATCTCCCAACCGTTGGAAAGCAGATCTTTCTGGAGCTGGATTTTGTCATGCTGGAACCGGTTTGGGTCTCCTAGTTGAAGTGAGGGAACAAAATGTGTGTATATAATTATTGTGTGGCTTCAACAGTTTGAGGAAGAAGCAAATGTGGCTGGAAAATTTGGGAGCTGAAATACTTCTGACAGAATTGTGTACAGTGATCTTACAAGCTTCACTGAACACATACTGAGGATGATGAGGATGATGATGATGAAGTAGTGACGGCGTCTCTCTCACTAATTGAGAAACAAGTTCACGCCCTATAACTGCACACAAACATCTCTCATCACTGCAGCTCATTTATATCTCACTTCCTGAGTCCACCAGCACTACACACACACATACACACACACACATATACACACACATACACACACACACACACACACACACACAAACACACATTTTTTGCGTAGTAACATCTACAACAAGATAAACCCATAAACCCATTTTTTATTAAAATGTTTTTTTTTCTGTTTTACTTTTAACGCCATGTTACTTTTACTGTTATTAGTATTAATCTATTGGTTTATTGCTTAATATTTATTTATATATATTTGTTTGTTTTTTAATATTGTTTTTGAATTTATTTTTGTAAAAATAAAAGGGTTTCCCCTTTTGATTCAGAGTGAAGCACTGAGACGTGTTTCAAATGTGTTTTCAAAATAATTATTGATATTAATTTAAAATGATAAATGCAAAAATACAATTCTTAAAAAATCTAATATATATACACAATAATCTAAAACAAAAGTACACAAAATAAATAGATACAAATATGACAAAATATTAAAAATATATGTAAATATATTCAAAATATAAAATAATGAAAACTTTATAAAGTTTGTAATAAAGTTTTTTCAAATAACAAAAAATAATTAAAAAAATAATTGACATTTATTTACAACCTTTATTTTAATATATAATAAATATTATATAATATTTGTTTATTTATACATTTAAAAAGAAGTGTGTGTGTGAGTGTGTGTGTGTGTGTGTGTTTGTGTTTGTGTTTGTGTGTGTGTGTGTGTGTGTGTGTGTGTGTGTGTGTCTCACAGAGTCAGTGACTCCATCGCTCTGTGACATGACGCAGGCTTAGAGCACAGTGTGTGGCCAACCATTATAACAAAGCCCTGCTGCTGCTCATACACACACACACACACACACACACACACACACACACAAACACACACACGTCAATCTGCCATTACTGCTCGGCTGGTTGCTGTATTTTTTATGAATGTCCCCAGTAGTGATGTAGAAAAAGTGCACAAACATTGTTAGGATGCTGAAATGAGTGTGTTTGGCAGTTATTGAGATGTATGTGATGTGATGTGGTGTGTGTGTGTGTGTGTGTGTGTGTGTGTGTGTGTGTGTGTGTGTGTGTGTGTGTGTGTGTGTGTGTCACAGTCAGATCCTCAGTTTGAAGAGGAAGTCGTAATTCCGTCTCTTTATTGTAAAAATTAAAATAAAAACAGCGGCGTTAATGATCTTTCACGCTTCCCTGTGAAAACACGGCGACCCCCAGCAGCTTCGGCTTTTATTTATAACACGGGGAATAAAACACTCGCGGGGGGGCGTGGCTTCACAGGAAACTACTTCACCACTCGGAGAAGAGTTACGATCGCTACACACCGCACTGAGGGTGTCGATCAACCGAGTCCCAGAGTTTATTTAGTATCCAATTGCAGTTACAGTAAAAACGTAAACAGACCCTTAAACAAGCCTGAAATAACGCCGGGACGTGATGAAGTCGCTCTGACCTTCTGTTCCATTAACATTCCGCATATTTAAAGCACTCCACTAAGCATTCCTTTCATCCCATGCAAATCAGGACCTGAACGCTGTGTACATTAGCATGTGCGGTAATGACCTGCTGGAGATCAGCGCGCGGGGAAGCCGAGGTACTGGAATGTCGCTCGTCTCCGGGGTGAACGCAGGTCACAGACTCCGCCGCATCAAATACCATCCAAATTACAGTCCAGGAGGGAAATTATTTACATTTCCAATTATTACCAACCGATTACAAGGAGAAAATACTATGAAATCTGTTTGACCTTGCCATGACATTGACCCAGTTTTAAGTTTTAAGTTTAAGAACTTCTCCAGCAGAAACACACACACACACACACACACACAAATCATCTCCAGCAGAAACACACACACACACACACACACACACACACACACACACACACACTCGAGCAGATATTCACCTCCTCATCCCGGGGTTTCAGCATTTCTCCACATTACACTTTTACTGGGGATTAGAAATTAAGGCAAATTGTGTGTTTTTGTTTTTGTGTGTGTAGGTGTGTGTGTGTGTGTGTGTGTGTGTGTGTGTGTGTGTGTGTGTGTGTGTGTGTGTGTGTGTGTGTATGATAAGTGTGATCTCTGTCTGGAGGTGAAAGTCATCCATGGCAACAGCTGGGCTCACTGTGACAACACCCTGTCGATGTTGTGCTAACACGCTGGTAGCCGTGGCAACACCGCCGTGACACCATGGCAACAGAGCCGCTTGACAGAGATAAGCGGTATGGTTAGCACTGCAGACGTTTTAATTCATCTCTCTCTCTCTTTCTCTCTCTCTCTTTCTCTCTCTCTCTCTCTCTCCATTCCTCTCTCCCTCTCTCTCTCTATTCCTCTCTCTCTCTCTCTCTCTCTCTCTCTCTC
>MU552100.1:2843792-2854134 GCA_024362625.1 Silurus asotus
CACACACACACACACACACACACACACACACACACACACTTTATGAGGTTATGAATTAGCCACTGGGTCTTTTCTTATGTAATATTTATAAAAGCCTAGTTGCACAAAACACTAAAGGCCGAGCGCTCGCCTCTAAAAGCTGCTTTCTCTCTTATTTCTGGACTTTTTTTCAGACACACACACACACACACACACACACACACACACACACACACACACACACACTGACCTAATTCAGTCTGAAACTAAAACCTACAATCTCCATTCTCCTGGTGCTGCTCTGAGAGGAGGGGATGAAGGGGAGAGAGAACTGGAGTTTAAAAAGGGAAATAAACAGGGACAGAGTAAGAGAAAGATTGTCAATGAGAGAGAGAGAGAGAGAGAGAGAGAGACAGACAGACAGATAGACAGACAGACAGACAGACAGACAGACAGACAGACAGACAGACAGATAGATTCTTCTCTTCTCATGAAATAAACCTGAGTCTGATGTCAAACCAAAACAAACTCGTACAGGTTCTGAGTGAAACCGCAGGAGCTCCAGGTGTGTAAAATTCTGTCAACACAACAGGAAAAGTAGAAGAACAGGAACAGCTCCAGGACCACCGACTGCACAGCACCACCACCACCACCACCACTGTATATACACACACACACACACACACACACACACACCTTCAGAGATGCACTGCTCACTGGGATGGCTTTCATCACTCAGTCCTGCTGCAGTCTAAAATTGTGTGTGTAGTTGTGTATGAGTGTGTAAAATTGTGTGTGAGGGTGTGTGAAGGTGTTAGTTAATGTGTTTAAGTGTGTCTAAGTGTGGGTTTTTGTGTTATTGTACACTCACACACCCACACACCTTCCTGAAGTAAGCGATTTAACAATCTGTACGTTTGACACATGGTGGATTTTATAGTAACCGCTGGTTCACACAGATGCGGACATTCCCATTCCTCCGCTCATTACACGCTGATAAACAGAGCTCTGATCACATGGAACATTCTGTAGGACAGATGGAAGGAGTCTCCAGTGCCAGAGGAGATTACGCAGTGCGCATCACACGCCACAGTCACGCCTTCTCCCAACACACGAGAAAAATATTTCAGGTCCTTCATCACCGAGATGCAACCAAGCGCTCGGAAGCTTTGTGTGCAGGACGTGTGTCTCGGCGAGAGCGTAACGGGAACGCCGTGGGGCTTTCAGACTTTTAACCACCCTAAAAAAAAAAACATCAGACTCAATCAGGTAGAATCTCACTCTGGCTGGAGGCAAAGACAGCATCCCGCATCCCGTCTCACCCCCACGTCTCTGTCTAAAAGCATCAAACTGAGTGCAGGGGAAAAAAACAGGGTTACAGAAGACCACACACACACACACACACACACACACACACACACACACACACACACACACACACACACACACAGAGAAATCTAATTCAAAATCAGATTACTTTTTGCAGGGACTCATTTGGGGCTAATTAAAAAAAAACAAGATAGAAAAAGTTTCAGCAAGCGCTGAGAGAGAGAAAGTTGTGGATATATTTCGAGGGGGTTTTGTGTCGGCAGGACGAATAAATCAGATCTGTGTCTAAATATAAATACTGTACATTGTGTAAATACTGAACATAGGGGACGAGTAAAGAGGAACGCAAGTAGCCGAGGAACTTCTACCGCGATCACGCCGCAGCGTTGAGGAGTTGAAGGTGTTGTTGATGTTTGCAGAGTGAAACCGAGTGGAATTTAAATCATTTTCATTCCACATTTTATCTCTGACTTGTTACAGCTGGAATTCCGCTGCTCCGAATCGGAGATCAAGTGGCAGAACTTTGAAATAAACCCGATTTGCTTAAACTCTACTGAAGGCAACCAAAACTCAGTTTGTGGACACCTGACCATAAGATTGCTACGTGCTTCACTCTTCTGTGAAGATGATCTAGCAGGCTTTGTGCACAGGGGCATTGTCATGCTGGAACAGGTCTCCAAGTTCAATTGACGTCCGACACAATAGAGACCGATTCTTCGTTTTGAATGAGTCTTTAATGTGGTTCAGAAGAACGAGTCGTCTCAAAGATGTTGTTCTCTCAATTCTTCTGGTCAGAGTAGATCCTTCTTTCATCACGTGACTCCCATAGATTCTACACATTGCATCTGTTTTTCTGATCGAATGAACAAAATGATTCAAAAAAAGAACGAGATTTAAAGAACCGAGTCACTGAAATGACTGGATCTTCTCATCACTAGTACACAATCATTTCCTTACATGGTGATGTTGGTGGAAGCTGCAGTGGTAAAATCACCTGCTACCTGCTGGGTTTGGATTCAGAACCGAAATTTACCGCAATGTAAATAAAATCTGGTGTTCGCAACAGAATCCCGCAAAACCACGTCATTACGTCTGTGTGTGTGTGTGTGTGTGTGTGTGTGTGTGTGTGTGTAAATGTGTACAGTGTAAACGAGTGTGTGTGTTATTTATTCATTTCACATCAGTGTTTGGGTTTATATCTCTTTCCCCTTTTCATCTCTCCCTCCGTCGCTCCTTCTTTCTTTCCTTTAACAGATGAATAAAAGCAGATTCGACAGGCCAGAAACCCGCCTTGCTGCTCAACTCTGTAGTTTGAATCCTTTCATGATCTTCTACCCTCTCTCTCTCTCTTCTCTCTCTCACTCCTTCTCCCTCTTTCTTTCTCGCATATCTATGTGAAACATTCGTTTCTCCTCCGGGAATGAAAATCTGAACACGCAGGAGCAGAGACCTGCTTTACTTTGTGTGTGTGTGTACATGTGTGTACACGTGTGTGTACGTGTGTGTGTGTGTGTGTACGTGTGTGTGTGTGTGTGTGTGTGTATACGTGTGTGCTCCCCTGCGAGTTCTTCTTCTCCCATATGGCAGCAGTAAAGAAAGGCCTTTGCTTCTCTATTCTTTATAAAGATTTTCAGAGTTTTCCAGATCTTCCTCCAGCAGACGAGGAGTGTAGTGGTGGAAAAACATGCAGGACAGACGAAAAAGAGAGAAAGAGACAGAGAGATAGATAGAGAGAGGGAATGGAGGTCAACTCTCAGCTGTTTAAACAGAAACTCTTTGCAGCCTCCCATAAAAATTTCACAATGTGACTTATAAAATGTGGATGACTGGCTTTAGTTGCTCCGTGGTGGGAAGTACAATGACTCATGAGCGGCCAGAATTTTCTCACACACACACACACACACACACACACACACACACACGCACACACACACACGCACGGTTGCGTAAGTTTGTTAACTGAACACTCGGGTATTAAGAGCAGCCAGTAAAACATCCATCATTTCATTTTTAATGTGGGGAAGTTAAAGGCGGGATGTGACGCCTCTCCCCCAAGCGCTAGCACACTGTAATTACTAAACCAGGTTACAGCTATGCGCATGGATTACCGCTTTCCTGCACTTTACTCTTCGTGATGAATGAAACATGATGTGTATATGATTTCCATATTCTCAGCGAAACACGTAATCTCATCCTTAGCACAAAGTTTCTCGACCTGCGAAAAGAATGTGTGAGCTTCTTATTGAGTTCTAATAAAGAAGAAAAAACAGTACATACGACCTCCGAGTGGTGCAGCGGCAAACACACCGTATTGTTACTTAAGTGTGTGACAGACTGCAGCTCGTGTAGTAAATCTGCCTCTGTAACATCAGCTGTGACAGAACACCGTGATAGTGTGAGGTTAGGTCTTTATACGCCAGTCCTGAATCAAGCTGTGACCTCTGTTATGCTTCATTCGCTGTGTCCTCCGTTACGGTTCAGTACATCGCGGTGTTTTCCGTTACGGTTCAGTACGTTACGGTTCAGTACATTGCGGTGTTTTCTGTTACATTTCAGTACATTGCGGTGTTTTTTTGTTACGGTTCAGTACATCACGGTGTTTTCCGTTACGGTTCAGTACATCGCGGTGTTTTCTATTACATTTCAGTACATTGCTGTGTTTTCCGTTACGGTTCAGTACATCGCGGTGTTTTCTGTTACATTTCAGTACATTGCTGTGTTTTCCGTTACGGTTCAGTACATCACGGTGTTTTCCGTTACGGTTCAGTACGTTACGGTTCAGTACATCGCGGTGTTTTCTATTACATTTCAGTACATTGCTGTGTTTTCCGTTACGGTTCAGTACATCGCGGTGTTTTCCGTTACGGTTCAGTACATCACGGTGTTTTCCGTTACGGTTCAGTACGTTACGGTTCAGTACGTTACGGTTCAGTACATTGCGGTGTTTTCTGTTACATTTCAGAACATTGCGGTGTTTTTTTGTTACGTTTCGGTACATCACGGTGTTTTCCGTTACATTTAAGTCACATGTTATGAATGATCTTGAAATAACTGGATATTGTGTTATCCACATCAGAAGCAGTTATGTTCTTTCTTGTAAGTTTCCTTCTTTCTGCACAACCCCTAGTGGCCATTCTGAGCTCTATTTGTCAGATATTTTTCATTATAAATAACTGTAATATTTTCCCCTCGTGTGTGTGTGTGTGTGTGTGTGTGTGTGTGTGTTAGGAGATTAATCTGGACACTGCTGGTTCTCGGTGTGTGGAATCTTGTGATTCAGTGTTGAAGCACTTAGTGAGCCGTGAGGGGAAGAAGGGGAGATATGACAACCTCCTGCTGTGTAAACGGTTCAGACACTCGATAAAGACAGCTGAGCGTGGATCAAATGGGCGGCAAACCCTACAGTTATCTTCACACCAAAATATCTACACATACCTCAGAATTTAATGTACATGTTTCCCAGACGTTACAGCTAGCTCGATATTTAATCCCATACTACAGCTAGAAATGTTGTGTTAGTAATTTTCTAATAGACAATTTCTCTTGACCAATTTTCATTTTCAAATGGTCCATCATGAATACAGTAGAAGGCAAACATCTACTGGCCCTTGTGTACTCATGCACTCATCAGACTTGAGCTTCCAGGAGGTTGTTAATCTCAGAGACCAGGAAAATATGATGTGTAAGCCATACAGATGGACATTTGGAGAACTTCCAAAACAGTTACAATCGGTAACACCAGGTCAGGAACTTCTCCCAGAGCATCTACAGAGGGAGTTTTCCTTTGAGCTCTTACTTATGCTCAGTCTCTTCCTGTTTTCTTGTTAAATCATGTCATTCAGTAACTTCTTATCCTTTTCCTGTGATTGTTATTGACTCTCTGGTTTCGTGTTTGTAATTGCATTGTGGGATTTGCTTTAGGTTTGATGGGGTGATTGTTTGATGCTGGATTCTCAGTGCCATGGCTTCCTGCTTGGTTGTTGACTCTGATGTTGGATTACTGTTTTGTCAGGGATTCATTAAAACCCGGAAGACATGGAGCGGAATTCTCCTTCTCCTGACTTTGGCATTTATTAATCGTGTTATTAAAAAACATCTAAGTGGTCGCTGATTTGTTTTAATACACCAGGAGAACATTGAGTAAAAACGCATGTCTCCTGTCGATCTTCAGGGTCGAAAAAAACCCTGTAATAAGAGAACAGCTCCGCATTTACAGGTATTTCTGTGTGATGACATGCTGTGCAGCAAAATAAAAAAGCTCAGATCTTCTTTGAGTGTTGGTGATACATAAAAATAAAAGAAATATATAAAAAAAAGAGCAAGCAGATGATTCAAATAGATCGGTACCATTTTGCAAGCCTGCATGAACAAACAAGACGTGAGGAATTGTGCAATCAAGCCACGGTTTAGACAAATGCTTGAAATTATTAGCTCCAGAAGCGGTCCTGGGTGTGGAATCGTTAAGAGACTCGTGATAACTAATCACACACTCACACACAGATACCTGCAGGTTCTCCTGTTTGGTGCAAAATCTTGCTATGATGATTCCTAACATACACATTTAGTGTTTGACTTTGTCCTGTACAGCCCGAGTTTGCCCCAGGCTAGTGTACTTGATCTCCTGACCCGGTCTGGTTTTCATCCACGTAGAGTTTGCTTCTCTCACAATTGTTTGCTCATTATCATCTATTTATCTTTCATTAGCATCCAAATCCTGTGTGATCTCTTGACATACAAAATATCTATGCTTAACATTACAACTTTACTACAAATAGTTACCTAAAATCAGAGCAAAACCCCAAAGGAAATGTGACGCACCAAACATCTTTGGGGTTTTCTGTTTCTTAAGCAAGTTGTAGGGGGCAGAAATGGAACCAGTGTTCCAGAGTTCTTCCCTGAAGCTCCAGATTCTTTCCTGCAGCACCTGATTCAGTCAAGTTCAGACATCTTCTCAAACATGCCTGATTTCAACTCATCAGGTAAACAACAGGTTTAATAGGTGTGTTATAGCAGATACAATCTCCAGACTATTGTCAAGGTGCATCAACATCTCCAGACCTGGTGAGCTGCTTTTGTATTACAATTGTTCCTGAACTGGAGAAGAGCTAAAAGGTCAGAATGCTTCAGGATTTGTTTTAATGCCAAATTGTTATTAATTCAACTTTTTTTATTTTTTTATTTAAGCCCAGATATTTTTTTGATGCATTTGAGAATTTTCAGACACCCACCTGAAATGTATTGGTAACAAAAAGCCTAAAACATTCCCCCTTAGATTAAGAGTCAGTGTGGAGTAGATGATTCTACATGTTCTCACCAGCCCACTTGGTGAAAGCCCACTTAGAAACAGCTAGTTAAGTGTTGTACAGGTTTTAAAGCCCAACTGTATAAAGACTTTTGTTGACAATGAAGCTTTAGTTCTCTTGCCAGTCATAAAATAACGTTGGCTTCCTGCAATGACTTGAACCAATCCTTTTGAATAAAAAAAAAACTACCCATTTATTGCTGAATGGATATGTGGCCTTGTATCTACATTCATTGGCTCCTTTTACTCCAAATTAGATCTTTATGTGTAGCAGTGTAAACAAGTCATACTGTATGTGTTGCTATTGGGTTTATTAGTGATGCAGTTTCCTGACTATTAATGGAAAATGACCACCATAAATAGCCAGGTGCTGCTTCTAATACACCTGGACCATCACTACATACACCACCATGGATGGATGGATGGATAGATGGATGGATAGATGGATGTGATCCTTTATAGAAGAATGGAGCATCTGTGATCGTTTACAGAGTAATAGAGCATCTGTGATCCTTTACAGAGGAATAAAACATCTGTAATTATTTACAAAGGAATAGAGCATCTGTGATCCTTTACAGAGATAGAGCATGTGTGATCTTTTTCTGGGGCGGATCATCTGCAGTCTTTCAGAATAATAGAGCATCTGGGATCTTTTTTTTTTTTTTAGACAGAGTGTCTGCAACACTTTTATAGGCTAAAATATCTGAAAAGCTTTCGAACGAAAGATCGCCTGTAATTCTTCAGGGAGAGAGAGCATCTGAGATCCTTCAGAGAGATAGAATGTGTGAAATTCTTTAGAGACAGTACTTGGGATCCTGCAGTGAGAGGAACTGCAATACTTCACAGACAGGATGGGCTGCAAGTACTGAGAGGCGAAATTACTTACAAACACAGAACAAAGCGCTTGGAGACACAAATTTGCAGAGAACTTCCTGGTGGACATGGATGCTAGAGACATGTAGATTAGGGGGAAATTAACTGTTTTAGTAAAACAGATAACCTAGTAGATGGTCTTTGCATGTACTGTAAGTGATCCAAATGGGCTCATAAAATTTCGATGTTGTCAGATCAGAAATGTAAAACTGCAGTTTTCTGGAGATTGCCTGGCCAACCAGAGCCACACGTACTGCAGAGCATCGGATTCTGTGCTAAGATATCAAACCGACACAACAGCGAGGGATCGAAAGCTCTTCATCTTGTGCATCAATATCAATTTACGAGATGAGCAGAAAAAACACTTAGTACTCATAGAAGCATTTGGTGTATGTGGCACTAAGAAAGTAGCTAGAGCTTAGTCTTTGTCAGGACATGAAGACATTTTACAGGGTTCTTATACCACCACTTACATGCTGCAATAGTGTAGAAGAAACATCTAGCAAGGACACATTGATTATGGAAAAGCAGCTAATTACATGCCTGAGAAAGTCAATACAAGCTTGTGGCTAATTTTATAACAAACGTGTTCAACGCTACACTATACACTTCAGCCAAAAGTATTGGGACACCGGACTTCTCCAGCCATGTGTGGTTCTTCCCCAAACTCAGAGGCACAGTATTATATTGGATGTCATTG
Source organism: Silurus asotus (assembly GCA_024362625.1). Taxonomy (NCBI): domain Eukaryota; kingdom Metazoa; phylum Chordata; class Actinopteri; order Siluriformes; family Siluridae; genus Silurus; species Silurus asotus. The sequence goes on from MU552100.1 coordinate 2,851,976, forward strand.
GATACAATAACATGAAAGTTTCCCATCACTCAAACTAAAAAACCCAAAATCTGTTCCAGCCTGGTGCACAAATTCAGCTCGATAAAGATCTGCTTTCCATGGGTGGGAAGTGTGGAATGAATGTGAACATTGACTGCACCTAAAGCCTTCTCACCTACATCAGTACCTGACTTTACTAACACGCTTGAATCCCCACAAAATCTAGTGGAACATCTTCCCAGAAAAATGGAGCTCATTATAACAGCAAATGTAGACAAATGGTGAGACCTGAGATGTTGTATGGTTTAGAGACAGTGGCATTGAGTAAAAGACAGGAGGTGGAGCTGGAGGTAGCAGAGCTGAAGATGTTGAGATGTTCGTTGGGAGTGACGACGATGGACAGGATTAGAAATGAGTTTATTAGAGGGACAGCGCATGTAGGAGGTTTTGGAGACACGGTGAGGGAGGTGAGATTGAGATGGTTTGGACATGTGCAGAGGAGGAACATGGGGTATATCAGTAGGAGAATGCTGAGGATGGAGACACCAAAAAGGAGGAAAAGAGAAAGATTATGTAGGTGGTTTATGGATGTGGTAAAGGAGGTAGTTGGTTTTAAAGAGGCAGATGTAGAGGACAGAGTAGTATAGGGACGGATGATCCACTGTGGCGACCCCTGAAATGAGCAGCCCAAAGAACATTTGAAGGTCAAATTTTAAACTGTATTTATTTTTAGGACACTTGCATGTAACGTTTATATTTTTATGAATAATACTGATTATTTAATATATTTCTTGAGGGTTTTTTTTGTTGGGACAGAGAGATTATACTGATTATATGTGGATATATATTTTGAAATGAATGTGTAAGAGTTTGAATGTCTGTGTCCGATGAGTCTGTGATGTATGACTGTTATCCACCCAGTCTTAAATAAAACCTGATGGCTAAACGTTTGCTGGAAATAGACACGAATCCTCACTTTCACATTTTATTTGGCAAAATCATTACACACGAAAAAATAACTGTGGAATGTGAGGAAAGATTTATCTAAATCTTCTAATGAAACACTAAATTATTCACATATGGAAACTATGGGAATATTTTTCAACCGGATTTAAACTGCTCTTTAAAAACTGCTTAAAGTCTTTCACCAGGACATCACAGATTTACACGGGGCTGTGAATTGCAATAAAAAACAACTAAGAAATTATGTTTTTAAAAATTATTAAATCAGCAAAATAAGGATCCTAATGAGCCCATAACTCTTTTCTCTAAATACGTGTGTCACATGATATATTATCATACGTGTGTAGAATCAGACCACAATCAGGCAACACAGTATGGGACCATGCTGAAAACTTACTGACTAGTTAAACTGATCACCAAAAAACAATCACTAATCCCCACTGTTCCAAACAACCAATCACTAATCACCACTGTTCCAAACAACCAATCACTAATCACCACTGTTCCAAAGAGCCAATTACTAATCACCACTGTTTCAAACAACCAATCACTAATCCCCACTGTTCCAAACAACCAATCACTAATCACCACTGTTCCAAAGAGCCAATCACTAATCACCACTGTTCCAAAAACAATCAATTATAATTTTTCTTCTGGACAACCAATCACTAATCACCACTGTTGAAATTGTTCCCCATTGCTAATCACTGATCACCAGGTTCTGTCCACTTGTACGTTCCTCAATAGAAGTTCTCTTTATGGTTTGAGATTTATTCCCTTATTAGTCACTTCTGTAGGGTTTATTTCCGAGCACCTCCACACCACTACCTCAATTTGATGTAGTTTGCCATTTCAAGTCCAAAGATGACTTACTGCTTTCTATCATAAATAGAACACATTTTCAGTCCAAATATCTTAAGAATATCTTCTTCTCATCTTCTGCAAAAGACGACATGCATGAGTTTTCCATGAATATGCAAATTACGCATGATGTCATCTGCGTTAGAGACTTCAGAACGCGGACATTTTTTCATGCAGCGTTCAAGATCTGATCTGCAAGCCAACTCTGAAAAAACACCAGTATTTTCCAGTGCGTTAGAAAAGCCAGCAGCGAACATCTGCACGCTCGCTCAAATGGTTCACGTGAGCTTCAGTAGGCAGAGGATTACGTGCACTTCTTTTGTGTTGTGTATAAAAAAAAAAAAAAAAAAAAAAAA
>MU552100.1:2854143-2876643 GCA_024362625.1 Silurus asotus
AAAAAAAAAAAAGAAGTGACTCATCTGCACAATGAAGGCAGGGAGCGTTCGCTCGCAGGAACGTCGCTGAACGTTTCCAGTTGCACCGATGCGTCTTGGAGCACCTCTTAGTTTGATTATGATTCTCGTGACTCCGCTAAAACACGGTCCTCACGCGCCCGGGACATGATGGAGGAGGTCGTTTTAGGCAAATGAGGGAATAAATAAATCAGGGCCCACATGAATTATGTACGCCTTCGCATATATATCCAGCTTGCAAACATTCATACTCAAATTACAATCAGAGGGGATAAAATATCACACCCCCTACGAGGCGGAAGGGATCGCTCTGTCATCGCACGATGCACCGAAATGAATTTACAGCTAACGCATTCGGCGGCGTAAAATGAAAACCGGCAAAAGCCGAAATCATGGCGTTATAAAAACTGCAAAGTGGTTATGAGTTCGAGCACACGGAGGCTTTTTCATCAGCGTTTAAAAGAAGCCGTTCGGGTGAAATGACCGCATTAGCGTTCGTTTGAAGTCAGTTCCAGTTAAGCTGCTGATGAAACCCAGTGACAATGCAGCTGGAGCGACGCTGATGTACTCATGAAATGATATTATGTTATATCTATGTTACATTAGTGATTCAATATGAAAGGAATATGAGGGACGTTGAGCTAACCTCTGTGATGATCAGCTGCATACATTTCCTTCGCTGGCTTGTCTGGATAAAAAACTATTAACAGTAAAGTGCATCATTACAATATACAAATGATGCTGAATTTTGATGGTTTTTGGTTTGTTTCATGAGAGCATATCATTTTATACACCACAAACCTGTTCTGAAAGTGAAGTGGAATAAGCGCCACAACCACATTGATACATTTTGGTTTGAAAACGCAGATTTTTCTCTGATTTCGGCCTGAGACAGTGTTAACCAGAACTGCAAAGTGGATGGATTTTAAAACGCAGTTTTCACGTCATGCTGTGGACTGTGTGTGAAAACCGAAGCGTCTGTAAAGGACGACACATTTTCAGTCATTACCACAATGTTTCAAGTAAAAAGCAAATAAAAGCCAGTGATGCAGGTTGAAGCGCATTACAGTGTGGATCAGCAACTTTTGGGAAACGATTGAACATCATAACATGGACAGGTTTCTCTACAAAAACGTCTTCCAGAAAAGTGTAGACGTAGTCGAATGCATCTCGATTTTCAGACATTCTGTTTTCATCATGTTTCTTTCATCACCTCACGGATCAAACCAGGAAGAGAATGAAAATTTGAATGCTGATAATATTTCTTTCCCTGTGAGAGTCTATCAGATGGTAGTTTAGTTGTAATGAGTGGTGGGCGTGTCCTCGTTTTGATCATGTGTGCTTTATTAAACGTAATCCGGGAATCATCAATGTTTGCATCGAATAATCGAGAACGCAACATCAAAAAAGATTCAATAATCAAGAACAGAACAATGGAAAAGGAAATAAATCTAGATTTTGAAACAATGTGAAATAAATGAAGTGAAGGCAGGTGAACACAGTAAGGCGACAAAACCCAACATGACAGGGAGCAAAGATACGAAACAAATGAGAATGATGAGATCTTCACTGAAAGGGGGATCATTTCCACAAAGCCATGTCATTGGACAAACATTCTACTACAAGATCAGGTTTTGGACTCTATATGCCGAACTGCCACTGCTGCTATACAGAGGTGTAGAACGTTTTACACGTACACTTAAAAGTATTTTGAGCATCTGTCCTGCACTGCCTTTAGACTTTCACCATTTCCACACGATGCACTTCATGTGGCGAGAAAAACTTACTTCAGTCCTTAGCTCTATGTTCTGTTAAGTAGCACCAGGATTCTGGAGATTCTGGTGTCGTATCTCTGTGTACTGCGTCAGCTATAGATGGTTGAAATGATAATAAAAGCTTTTTGATTGGACTTAATGACCCTGCAACTTGACGACCCTCATCGCTCGAGCAGGTAACACAGAGAACTTGAAGCTTTATAATGAGGAATTTCCAACACTAACAGAATTATCTTCCAACCTTGGTTCAACTTTTCTCTGACATGTCTTCCTCTAAGACTGTCAAGCTTTTACACTGCTATTCCATCATACCCCCCCCTCCCTTCCACAGGCACACAAACACACACACACACACACACACACACGTATAGCAACTAAATTTCCTGCAACAACTTGTTGCCAAAGCCAACTTGCAACAAGCAGACGAAAGAACAGGAAGCTGACAGGCAGCAGGACGTCGCACTGGCAACCTGACACAGTGTTTGGCACAGATGGCATCACCAACGCTGGGTATCTGTCAGAGATCTGAAACAGTGTCTAGTTAAATGTCACAAAAGTTACAGGCCTAGAACGTGACTAAAAAAATAACCAGGATTTCTATTCTTTCTTTACTCGCTGGTGTTAATATCAGATGCGTGTCAGATATGATAAAATAGTGGATTTTATGGGCCAGTTAGAAACTAGGCCAGACGAACGCTAGGGTAGCTGGCACCACCCCCCGAAACCGATGGCCAGGAAGAAACACCTGTGATTTCTGTTTCACTTTTTCAGCCTCGGTTTCTAGGAAATGTACCACAAAAAAACACCTTTGTGCATAAAATACAAATGAACTCTGTTGTTGAAAAAAGTCACACCTGAAAGTACCCCTTCATGCCAATGATCCTATTTCACAGGTTCATAATTCTAGTGACTTTCCTATAGTGACCATTGGCAGAAATTGGGAGGCATATTGTTTAGAAGAACCCACAGCACATGGACATGTGGCCATTGCTGGCCTTTGTAACAGACATGGCTTTCAGTACTATCTGAAAAAGGGGGATTTCACAGCCAGAAACTGAACTATAGGCAACGTACCTTCTCAGCCATGGTCATTGCTGCACCTCCATGGACACCCAGAATGGGCATGGCAGTCTGGGAGGAGACAAAGTCCAGCATCTGGGCAATAGCTTCCTGGTCAGTTCCGTCTCCATACACAAGGCCGTGCAATCGCTGGCGTGCCATGAGCTGGCACAGGTGGGTAAGCATGCTGCCTGGGTCTGTGTGGTTCACCTGCACTGCGAGAACACTGATGTCCAGCGGTGCTCCAACACCTGGTGCTGGGCGCAATGCCCGCTCGGGGACACCGCGGGTCTCACCCAGGATCACCGCCACACTCAGAGAGGGTGCACTCTCAGCTGCCTGAGACCAGCCCAGCAGAGCCCAGGTCATCAGTGCCAGGTGTACTGTGACTCCCATGGTTCTCGGCTTCAGCCCCTGCCAAGAGAGAATGGAGGACATTATACACACACAGTAAGTCCTGCATGGAGGCCTGTATAGTAGCACATTAATACATCCTTACAATGTGATATTACAGTGTATTCATGCACTTTATTATAGTCAAGTAAAAAAGTACAACATCTAAAATATAAATGTCTGGCTGACTGACCGGATGGATGGATGGATGGATGGATGGATGGATGGATGGATAAATAAATAAATGGATGGATGGATGGATGGATGGATTAATAAATGGAGATGGATGGGTGGATGGATGGATGGTAAATTGTGAAATTAAACATTTATAGCAGTTTATCACAGTGGTGTATAACATTTGTTATTATTTGACAGAGGGATGAATGGATGGATGGATGGATGGATGGACGGACGGATGGATACCCATCCTCTGTGACTTATTTTAAAAGATTTTGCAAACTACAGTATTGATCTCGATTAGTGTAAAGTGTTATTATGTTATGGCTGGCTCATCTTCAAGAAGGGTTTGATATCATCCATCCATCAGGTCGACTTTCCTGAACAGATAGATGGATAGATGGATGAAAGAATGGCTGGATGATTGGCGTATATGTCTGTCTGGTTCTTGACTGACTGAGAAATGGATGGATGGAATGTCTAGATGAATTTAAAGACGGCTAGATAACCTCTGAGTGTAACATTAATATTTTAGGAGAGAATGATGGTGCAGTAAAGTGTTAATGTATCACACACTTTTTATGCCTCGGCTTCTTTTTAATGACATAAAACGGTGCACATCGACAGAAAGTTAAAAGTGTCTAAAAGCCTCTATTGATGCCTGCTGCACTTTTCTCATCAGATCCATTACACAGAGCTGCTAGTTTTTAATTAGCCTAAACTCTTTAATGGGACAGCGGTTCACTTTCCACTAATTAAGATGATTACGTTAGCTCTGGCTAGTCTGAGGGAATTTTAACAGCCCTCTTCACTGACAAGTGTCAAATAGTATATAGTGGGGATCAGGCTAAAGTCTTCGCTTTAAAGATTCCATATGTCTGCAGTAGCAGTGTAGTGAAGCGCAGTAATTACTCGTGGCACTGCACACATCAGAGTAACGCATCATAACCGAGTCACAGCTGATGAAGGGATTCATTCCTGAAGTGCTGCCAGTGAAAGTATCTGACTGTGTTCAGCACTGAGGGACTTCAAAATAGTGATTAGATAAGAAAACAGTAATTATTGAGTACAAATGAGCAGAAAAAGTCATAAAAAAATCCATTGAAGTAAAACTATGGATTTCTCAAAAGGCAAAATGCACGACAGAATAAATTGGAAAAAAGAAAATACTTTCATTAACGTTTCATAACGTAAACGAGTTCCTCCTCTGTAGAACACACACCTAATCAGAACCAGTTCAGAACCCAGTTCAGTGTCCAGCCTGAAAGCTGTGAGATTTCACAGCACTACAATATTCAACCACGATTGCCAATTCTTTGTCATCTCGGTACAAGATTTAGTCATGAAAGTGTGTGCGAAACTTTATATAACTACATCCTGCTCCAGAGACGGGCATTAAAGGCACTAGAAATAGATCTAACATCTGAAACTGCTGAATAATTAAACCTCTTCGTTAATAAGTGGATAAATCCATCACCTGTATGTCCACAATCTGGGTCAGAAGTTTTTCTGTCACTATTGCTGGAAAGGACATAAAAAAAAAAAAAAAGCATATTGTAGCTTCAGGCGTACGTTTAGGTTACAGCAGCTAGAAGCGCTCTTTAGGCTTTTCTTTAAAGAACAAAAAAAGACTTTAATATAAAAATCTTATAGAGCACTGATACTGGAGACTCCTTCCATGAATCTTACATAAACATCTGTTCACGAACACCTGTATCACATTAATGAATACACACACACACACCTACCAAGTATTGAGTACATATACAGTACATTATCATACTTTCCAGAAGGCCAACAATTTACTAAAATCTTGTTTTGATTGGTGGATTACTAATAATTATATATTTAAATAGTTTGAGATTGTTTGGGTTTTTATTAGCTGTAAGCTAAAATCATCAAAACTGAAATAATAACACTTTTTTAAATCTTAGTCTGATGAATCTTTATAATATACGAGTTTCAATTTTTATATTAAAATACTACAATAAATCACCTTTTTAATGATATTCTCATTTATTGAGATGCACCTGTATATACACACTGCTGCTTCTCGCTGCTCAGAATACTTCTACAATTTTGTCATATCGCTATTGTCATCATATATTTTATATTTATATATAATTAATATTACAAGAATTTTTATCTGATAGATTTTTTTTATCAGTTCAGTCCCTCTGAATGAGCCGTTGCTATGGAAACAATTAGATCTTCGAACTATTGATATGAACCTGAACTGCTGTCAGCGCTGCTGTTATAAAGAACTAATCAACAACTTCTGACCAATCACAGTTGAGAATTTTACATCACATCGCTTGTATTTAAACACAATACTGCCGAATGTTTGTGGACATCTGGTCATAAATGCTTTTGAGCATCGAATTCCTAGAATAGTCTCAATTTACACTTAGAATTCCCTCCACTCTTCTGGGAGGATTTTGGTGTGTGCTTGTGGGAATTCGTGTCCATCAGCCACAAGGGTGTAGGTAAAGTCAGGTAGTGATGTAGGTGAGGAGACCTGGGGTGCAGTCAGCGTTCACATTCATCTCAAAGGTGTTCAGTAGGGTTGATACAGAAGGCCACTCAAGAGCTTCGTCTCCAAATCTTGTGCACAGGGGCACTCCCACGCTGGAACAGGTTTGGGTTTCCAAATTCTTGGAATATGCTAAATTTTATATTAAACCACATCCGTCTGATACAATTGTGTGCCACCAGCTTTGTGGTAACAGTTTGGAGAAGAATCACATATGGCAGATAAGAACAGGTGTCCAAATACTTTAGTATTTAGTATAATGTATGTGTGTTTTGTTTGACTGTAACTTCACATCACTTTAATGTAGATGACTTTGAAATTGGATGTGATGTTCCCCTCACCACACCACATGATGTTCAGGTCATCATTGTGTAACACCTCTTTGTTTTTGCAATGTGGAGTTTTTCACCTTTTTTTGTTCGGTGAACTCTATAAATACGCTTAAATCCCATTATCGCAGGTTTGGCCGAGTCCCGTTCAGGCCCTGAGCTGAAGGTTAAGAGCCTTCTGAAGGCCATTCAGTGGCACTCCTGGTACTTTTATCCCCTCACTAACTGCTGAGCTGTCACTGACCTCAGTAAAGTACACATCCCTTCATGAGACTAATGACTTATCAGGATGCGCCTCAGCAGCAGCAACAATTACCCATGAGCTCACTGTGAACTGAATCCTAAACAGGCTGCAAGATTCCCACCCTGAATACGTTTTCTACAGTTTTGTGGTAGGAGATCATTAGGACCTGATTCTACCTTCTGGCAAACAGCAAAACAGTGTGGAAAAAAAAAAAGAAAGAAAGAAAAACACACTTGTCTCGCTCATTAACGTCAATCAGAGTAATTGCTTAATTGGTTTCTTCTGTGGTTATTTATTGGGGTTGAAAAGGTCTCCGTGCCTCAGTGGATGCAGCGCAAGTTTGGAGACATGCGTCTGCAATCTCCTTGCTATGGAACGTTCTGGTTTATCTGGCCAAGCTAACGTCTTTAATTAGGCGCGGATCGAGAGCAATCAGAGCCGCGCCCTGGGGCGAGCCTGGAGGTGCTTTCAGCGCTTATGCAAACTCTGCATCACACGTTGTTTTAATCTGTGTGTGTGTGTGTGTGTGCGTGTGTGTGTGGTGTTTTTGGGTGCATCTGCAAATGAGAGTAATTGCCCAAAATGTGTGAGATTGTAGTTCACAGCACGCAGTTAAGCTGAACCATGTTGAGTGTTTACCCTCAACACCTGCAGGAAGTTTTTCCCCCTCATGCATTAGTATTTCAGCACTGCAGCAGAAAGCTGTGAGTAAACGTGTGTGTGAGCGTTCATGTGGGAGAAGATCCAGAGCTCCACTCTCGGCGTACCTTGCCATTCTGTTGACCTTTTGTGAAGTCTGTGTTTCATAATTCAGAACCGGAATCTCTCACTGGCAGCAGAGAATTTACCAAACGTCTCCGCTGAGATGAGCAGCCTCACTGACCTTCTGTTTAAATATTGTTTTTAGCACTGCACAAGGTCAAAGCTTTACGCAGCTCAACCTCATTGTAAAAAAAAACAAAAGAAAACTAAACAACTTATACTGATATACATCTCCTCATCATAAACTCATCACTGGCTCATCATATACTCATCATACGCTCATCACACGCTCATCATATACTCATCACTCGCTCTTCACTCACTCATCATATACTCATCATACACTCATCACTGGCTCATCATATACTCATCACTCGCTCATCACTCGCTCTTCATATACTCATCATACGCTCATCACTCGCTCTTTATATACTCATCATACGCTCATCACTTACTTTTCATATACTCATCATACGCTCATCACTCGCTTTTCATATACTCATCATACGCTCATCACTCGCTTTTCATATACTCATCATACGCTCATCACTCGCTCTTCATATACTCATCACACGCTCATCACTCGCTCTTCATATACTCATCACACACTCATCACTCGCTCTTTATATACTCATCACTCGCTCATCACTCGCTCTTTATATACTCATCATACTCATCACTCGCTCTTCATATACTCATCATACGCTCACCACTCGTTTTTTATATACTCATCATACGCTCATCACTCGCTCTTTATATACTCATCATACTCATCATACGCTCATCACTCGCTCTTCATATACTCATCATACGCTCATCACTCGCTCTTCATATATTCATCACTCGCTTATCACTCGCTTTTCATATACTCATCATATGCTCATCACTCGCTCTTCATATACTCATCATACGCTCATCACTCGCTCTTTATATACTCATCATACGCTCATCACTCGCTCTTTATATACTCATCATACGCTCATTACTCGCTCTTCATATACTCATCATACGCTCATCACTCGCTCTTTATATACTCATCAATCGCTCATCACTCGCTCTTTATATACTCATCATACTCATCACTCGCTCTTCATATACTCATCACTCGCTCATCACTCGCTCTTTATATACTCATCATACTCATCACTCGCTCTTCATATACTCATCATACGCTCACCACTCGTTTTTCATATACTCATCATACGCTCATCACTCGCTCTTTATATACTCATCATACTCATCACTCGCTCTTCATATACTCATCATACGCTCATCACTCGCTTTTCATATACTCATCACTCGTTCAACACACGCTCGTCATATACTTTTCACACCATCACACGCTCATTATTTCCTCATCACATGCTCCTCACACACTTTGTTCACATGAACGTTCTCAGAGAATTAAAAGTTTTCAAATCCATCAATCAGAGGACGTTTGTAGGACAACACCAAATTCAGAGGATGGATTTAAATCCGGTTGCAGTAGCAACCAAACGTTCAGGAAAAACATCTCTTCACCTCCAGCTGACTTTAAAGACAATGTGTGTTTCTCCAAGCTGTTTTTCATCATGAGCTGATTTCTGGATGCGGCCGTTTTCCTCAAAGATGGAGGATCTTCCTGGTCTAATCCGTCACGCAGCGCACACGTGCGTGTTATCGTCACGGAATCTGGCCCTTATCTCATCTCGTTCTCCACAGCGGAACAAATCATTACCTTCTAAAATCACCGGGTCTGAAAATAAGGTGCAGTGGCGAGGGAAAGACGCACGACCTTGGCGGCAGTAATAAGGTCGTCGCACCGTCTGCGTGTGATCTCGTCGGCTTGTTTAACAGGCTCGTGGAGAATCTTTTTCTAGCTTGCATGTGCACGTGGATGTGTTTGGCAAGCGTTTTTCCTGGAGCGACAGCACGGCGTAGAGATGGAAGGGGGAGAAAGGAAACACTAAGAACATCACTGTAACATTTGAATGCTGCTGTCAGTAAAATATCCGCTCGGAGGAGAAACTCCGGGCTCTTTGTGGCACCAGGACTCTGTTAGGAAAGGAGAAAAAAAACTATTCACACCACCAACATTCATCCGAGTAGAACCCACAGGTCTCTCAATCACGCTGCCTGTCAGTTCGCTAGCGTTCAGCGGTGGGATTTGGGGGGAAACAGATAAGATGAATAGAAAAAGGGATATTTTGGAATTCACACGTTATTCCGGACACGTGTCAGAGCTGCATGGAGGAGCTCAATTTATTCAAAAACAGGATCCTGCATATCTGCGCTTCCCGTTTACACTGGTTATATCTAAACTTCATATAAACCCAAACAGTTTGCTTTGCATTTACGTGAACTGGCAGCCTGGTGGTGCTGCTGGGATTTGATCTCATGATCTTTTGATCCAAAGTCTAATGTGCCTTAACCACTGAGTACCCACCAGAAAAGGAGTACAAAATGACTTTTCATGCAGACTCAGGCATTGAACTTTACATAGGATGGTCATAAGTTTAAATACCAGCACCACCACCAAGCTGCCACTTCTGGGCCCCTGAGCAGGGCCCTTAACCCACAAGTGTTCAGTTGTACAAATCAGATGAATGTAAGTCACTCTGGATAAAAGCACCTGCTAAATGCCATAAATGTGAATGTAATGTGCCTGAGTGGGAAGGTGTTTAAGGCATTGGACTTTAGATCAGAAGGTCATGAGTTTAAATCCCAGCCACAATGAGCTGCCACGTGTCCAAGCCCGGGTCCAATAAACAAAACTATTGTGACCTTTGAAATATTTGATTGCTCCGAGTTTTTAAACCCGTTTTGGTCTCCAACGGAGAGACGCCAAAAACAAGCGAGCATTTCTTTTTTCTTCTGAAGGAAAGAAGTGCAAAACCTCTTTACCCACAGGATATAAGATAATCTTCTCTGACATGTCACTTCAGACGGGATATATATTACCTGGGGTTATTGCTACTGCTCGTTTTATAGATCTTCCTAGACGTGTGGACACGCAGTCCATAAAAATGACTGACGTGATGAGTTCAGACTGCAATCCCTGAGATACTCGGGTAATAATTACATTACACACGTCTAGACAAAAAAAAGAGCCGGTCTGGGTAGGGCTTGAACTCGCAGTGAATACACCTTCACACCATTTGTTTCTTCTCGCAGTTTTTTTTTTTTACCCGCAAAACCTTCTGGTCTACTACAGAACCGTTCCAGTCCAATCAGTGAAACCCATAAAAAAAAATAATCATCAAAATGTATAAAAAAATTAAATAAAAAAGGCTTTAATAATTTACATAAATTCATGTAATGGATAAAACTGCAAGATGAAATAATGATGGTTCTGATCCGCACCGTGCTCACCTGAAGGACTAGATGGAGATAGATTAAGGAGGTCAATGATGGTGTGTTAAACACCCCACTGAGTGTGTGTGTGTGTGTGTGTGTGTGTGTGTGTGTGTGTGTGTGTGTTCTCTGGGCCTTCACAATTCTTTATGGATGTGAATGTGTTTTTGCATCAAACTGATGCCCGCACACACACACACACACACACACACACACACACACACACACACACACACACACACACACACCATCATCATCATCACAGAAAGAAGAACCTTTTTTTGTTTTGTTTGTTTGTTTTAGAACTAAGCCTGTTGAAAGGTTTAAAATGTGTTTCGCCAACGTGACTGCGCCCCAAAAAACCCACCCCGAGCAGCAGATCGCTCTACTTCATGAACGTCCTCACGGCGCCCCCTGCTGATCACCACCGACATTCACCTCCATTCAGCACCAAACGTACTGCAATCGGACGCGACCTGTCGTGAGGTCGTTGAGTCGCGAAGGTGTCGTTGAGGAAAACCTTGGTGTGTGTTCGTGTGTGTGTAGTTTCTGGACATGTCTTAGCCGTGTGTGAAGTTCCTCAAGCAGGAGCTAACAGTATTTCAGACCCTCTATAAAAGGCCAATGTGTCTCAGGTGTGTGTTTTGTTACATTTCTCAGCATGTGGAACAGGACACACACACACACACACCTCCTTTAACTCCGTGCCAATGGCCCGAGATCTCAGCCTGGACCAGAAAACGGTCAATCAGGTGCTGACTGAGATCTTCGTGCAGGTGCAGGGGAGAGAAAACCCAGACGCGAACGAGGCGCCGCGATATTTAAAACTGAACCGCCGGTGTGTGTGTGTGTGTGTGTGTGTGTGTGTGTGTGTGGACGCGTGTGCTTGCGCGTATGTGCATGCGTGTGCATGCGTGTCCGTGCGCGCGCGCGCTTGTGTGGTATTCCCCTCACGCGCCGCGCTGTCTATGTAGGGCGCTCGCGCAGCAGGTGTTGCGCATCAACGCTCGGACAAAACGAACATATATTTATGTGTATGGAACAGGGGGAGAAAACCAGGAGAAAACCAGGGGGAGAAAACCAGGGTGACGCCGATAAACCGGCGCCAACGCTACACCGAGAGAAGTTCACGAGCGCACGATTATAAAAACAGTATATCATATATTTATGTGTATGGAACAGGGGGAGAAAACCAGAGGGAGAAAACCAGGAGAAAACCAGGAGAAAACCAGGGGGAGAAAACCAGGGGGAGAAAACCAGGAGAAAACCAGGGGGAGAAAACCAGGGTGACGCCGATAAACCGGCGCCAACGCTACACCGAGAGAAGTTCACGAGCGCACGATTATAAAAACAGTATATATACTAATTGTAATAAATATATAAATAATTAAACAAACTAACCGACAATTACTACGAATTTCAGCCCCAAAATAAAATAAAAGAAAGAATAAAGCGCCCGACTTACCCGATGCCCTCTTCACACATCTCCAGCATTCTAAAGGCGTGATTATTTCTCTCCCCGGGTCATGCTGGAGGTTTTTTCCCCCTCGTTAAATCCGTTCAAGTTGAGGAGTCGAAGCGGCGGGGATCCACCGGTGTCCTCGCGCTTACCCTGATCATTTCTAAAGTGTGTGGGAGAAAACACCGGAACCGCACAGTCGCCTAATTTCAGCACCAAAACTACAAACAGATCCGGGGATTCATTTATTTCAGAGTCTCGTGCGCATCGTTCCGCAGTGAAGCCGGTGGAACAGGTCCGCGCGCGTGCTGCCGTTCCCGGTCTTCTAACGTGGATATTCCGTCAACATCTCATCCTTCCTTCCTTCTTTCTTTCTCTCTCTCTCTCTTCTCTCTCTCTTCTCTCTCTCTCTCTCTCTCTATTTTCTCGGGAGTGGAGGACACAAACACACACGCGCCCGCATACACGCGCGCGCGCACGCACACGACAGCGACGAATTCACACGTGAGAAGAAAAAAAAAAATCAATTCCAGACAGTTGGACAGGTCGCGCGCGCGCTCCGCTACAGACGAAGACACGGATTACGGTTCTGGTCTCGACCGCGGCTACGCGCCTGGACGCAGTGCCTCCCACGCGCGCCGGATTTCACGGCTCAGCCTCTTTACACCGGCGCGCGTGCGGTTACAGGTGGAAAAATAATGAAACCATACAGACACATACAGACCGGGGTGTGGAAGCGCGTGCCGCCTATAGACGCGTTATATTCATATATATACAGAGCGCGAGCGCCTTCGGTACGCGTCAAAGCGCTTTAACTTTCCCGCCTATTGTAATTTCAGTCTTATTGCGCGCGAGCTAATCCGCTTCAAACATCAGTGATCGTGTTTGTCTGTATCTTTCTCTGTTTCTGTCATGTTATCTTCTTATCATCTATCCATCCATCCATCCATCCATCCATCCCTGTGCATTAGATCATTACCCTGATCAGATCATCAGTTGACCTTCTATATTGTGTGTTTGAGTTGAACACCAGACAGAAACACTCCACGAGCAGCACCACAACACGCCTCACGTCCTTCTCCTTCCCCCATTCTCACGTGCCGCTCACGTTATCACGGATGTGTTGCTGCAGCAGCTCAACTGCGGCTCATTAAACACAGCGTATCTCAGGTTAGAGGATCTTCCTCACAGGGTCTCCTCCATGCAAACCCTCCAGACAGAAATCAGCTTTACTACCAGCGTGTGAGTTTAATGGAGACGTGAGTAACTAATAACACGTGAATGCTGGATTCTGTGAATAAAGTCACGTCCATCTGTCTGTGGATCTGCATAAAGCCCTCAGTCATATGCACAGGACTTTCATGTGTAATCAGATGTCAACTGGGATCAATCCCCAGAATCCACACACACACACACACACACACACACACACACACACACACCAAGTCAACAAAGATGTGGTGTGATGATGACTGACAGGAGGCGCGGTTTCGCTGCTGATTGTCCCCTTACAGCGCACCCTGCTGGGGTTTATTTCTCTCCTAACACAAAAACTCAACAATCTGATATTAATTTAATAATACGTGTCAGAACGCTTACATTCTTTTTAGTTTATGTTTTATTACATAATTAAATGTAAGAGTTCCTGTTTTCACTTCCGCTACAGCAGCTGCAGTCGCTCAGTCGCTCAGGAGACGCTGATGAGAAACAGTTCAGGGGTGTTTTTTATTGATCTGCTTAGATGTTTGTGTTAAATATTCATATTTCAAATATTTATTTTTCATTTAGTAATTTCACTAAGGGGATTTGAGCGGAGTTAAAATTGTATTTATTTGTTTGTTTATCAGGATTGGTAAACAATTTTGTTGGTCTGGTTGTTTATTTATTTGTTTGTCTATGATCAGGAAGGTAACTTAAAATATGTTTTGTGCTGTTTGTTCATTAAGTATAAGAAAAGATAAACGTGTGTGTTCCTGGTGTTCAGAGTCAGATATAGAACATGGTCAGATTTTCCTTCAGTAGAATTCTCTGAGATGGCTTGAGCTGTAGTTTTCTTCATTTAAAAACACCTCGTTAAACTTTTGATCCATTTACAGTTGATGTGTTCCGTCTGTGAGATGGGATCTCTATGCATGTCTCATTTTTCTCTCAGAAGGAAACTCACAGCTTGGCTCAGTTTTCTCATCTGAGATTATAATGGAAAGTTTTCCAGGTTTTTTTGGAAAGGATTTGTGAACTCCTGAACACCCCAAGCCCAAAACAAACACAGAGAGACTGTCCATGGTGCTGAAAGTGGTGTCGGTGACTCATGCAGCCATGAATGTGACCGTGATCCAGTGAAGCACAGCGAGTTTCCACAGGGAGATGTTTGATGTCAGTCTGAGCGAAGCTCGCTCATAAAAGTCAGACGGAGATCTCGGGCATAACGCTCATGCGTATCTCTTACAGTATAAAATCAGTGCATAAACACAATACATCACAGAAACCTTGCAGTTAATGAATGCATATCCTACTCTTCAAATCTTTTGAGTTCATTAAAAATGTTGATCTACGTCCACTGTTCCCGCAGCCTGGCCCGGACTGAAGCTGGATCTGGTTCTCCTTCATCCGTCCCCTAAAGTTTGGACCGGATTAGATCTGACATCATGTGTATAAAAATGGAAAGAATATGGCAGAACTGAGTCTGAGCCTAGAGAAAGCTGTCATCCAGAACTTGCGCAAAGAACTCCACAAAGCTAGGCTGATAAAAACTCAAAAAAGACGTGTGTTTTATCTTATTTTGTTTAGAATCCTGGTCAAATCTTATCTGCAGTTTCAACTAATCAACAAACCTTACAAAAAGAGTTTATATACAGAATCAGAATCTTGATAATGAAAATAATTCTCTGGGATTCATGTGAAAAGGTCTGTGTGTTAACGGTGCAATAGTTGCTTAATTTCATACTTTTTATCATTTTTTAATCAATGTTTTTTTTTTTTTCATTTTACTCTTTAACATCATTTTAAGATGTATTACTTAAATCAGTACATGTTTAAATGAGACATCATCCAGAGCGTCAGCGATTTCTATGCTTATGATGTTTGCTTGTGCTTGTATGAGCACCATGCCAGTCATTTTGTGGACACGCCCCCCAGGGCGACTACGCTGCCTCTGTGTCAGTCTGCTCAGAATGTAAAGTGCGAATGAAATCAGCAAGCACTCAGCGCAGCCAGATAATCCTCCTGTGAGCCTTAACAACAAGAAGGTCAATAGAGGCACAACGATGGAGTCATTTATTACCAGTGAAGGAGACAACGCTGAATGCACAGTTAGCAACCGTACTAATGTCCTCGCTAAAGCAAATCTAGCTGAGCAAAGTCAGATCCACCAAAAAGTTTCGAAATGCCTGATTTTTCCAGCCTTATGTGAATCTTCACAAAAACGTTACAAGCACAATTCTCTAGGACGTTTTCGAAAACAGTAGCATGAGAATTTCCCTTCACTTGAACTAGGAGACCCAAACCTGTTCCACCCTGTGCACAAAGCCAGCTCCATGAAGATCTGCTTTCCATCGGTTGGAAGATGTAGAAGATCTACTGCTATAGAGTTCCAAGTCTATTAAGCATCAATTAATGCAAATGCTGACTGCACCCCAGGCCTCCTCACCACACCTACCTGACTTTACCAACACCATTACAATCTCACAAAACTCCACATGGAGATTAATGTGGAATATGATGTTTAAGCAGATTTACATTGCAATCTTATACTCAGGTACCCACAAACTTTTGTCCAAATAGTGTAAGTTCCATAAACGTAAATATTCCTGGAATATATTCCACCTACTTGACCAATAGAGTAAATGATGACGTATTAAAATAATGATCCTAGTTTATGAGTTATGTTGCATTTGTCTTTAGCTGTATGAAGTTCCATCATTAGAACACCAGTGCAGTCAGTTTCCAAACCTTTCCTGAGTGAGCGCTTATCAAATTGCTTTTACTCGGAAGGACACCTGCAATGCCGACTTCAAATTTGACCAAGATAAGGTGTGTTAGAAGATAGCTGACCTTAAGCTTCCGTTCAAATTGGAAAGTCTTTATCTCTGGGGAACACAAACGCTGCCTATAAACGTTTCCTCTTCCTCTACATTCTCCTCCTCCTCCGAGTGTGAGGTTCCCAAATGAAGAATGAGAGGAATAATCTTTTGAACCTTTAGCAAGCTGAACGTTTTACTTCCTGACTCAGCTGTTTGTGGCAGTCTGGTTTTTACAAACCTTCAAGGTAAAAAAAAAAAAATAGAACAGAAGACAAACTCGTTTTAAAACTTGGAAAGTTTAAAATCAAATCCAAAACAAATTCTGTAGTTTTTCTAATGAACGAATTCACACCAGAAACAGTGTTTTGACTAAAACCAAAATGGCCACCATGGCAGTAACGGTGAAGTCTTAATGTTTACAAAAGCGCTTCACTAAATGAAGTCAAATGTTAAATAGATAAACAATGAATATACATTTTGCTGTTACAGTAGAGTTAGCATGCTAGCATTTTGCTAAAAAGATGTACATTTTTGGCCGCTATATTTTATTTCAAGACTGTAACTCAAATAGAAGAAGGACGAACGTGATGTAACTCATACTATTGAGCATTAAGTTGTTGCTCCCCCTAGTGGAGTAACGAGGAATAACCGCATGTTCATTTGGGTAAATATTATTATTATTATTGTTATTATTATTGTTATTATCATCATCATAGGATTTCAAGACAATTTAAATGTAGAACACTGCACACTGAAGACACACACACACACACACACACACACACAGAAATAGATTATATTTAGTAAAATTAAATAAACATTTTACAATCCATCGTATTGCTTATTGTTATCCTCCATTTAACCCTCTCAAGTTTTCTTTCATCCTTCTATCTTTTCTGTCTTTTCTCTTCATACTTCCTTCTGTTGTTTTTGACATCCCTTCTTTCTTTCTGTTACTTCTTGTATTACACCAATGCATACACTTACATACAAAACACGCACACTAGATATCCAAGTAGCAGTCAATTATATATATATATATCACAAGTGTGGTGTGTGTGTGTGTGTGTGTGTGTGTGTGTGTGTGTGTGTGTGTGTGTGTGTGTGTGTGTATGTGAGAGAGAGAGAGAGAGAGAGAGAGAGAGAGATACACGGGTGTTGCGTCATCATGTGAGGCCCACACATTGCTCCACAGGCTGGCTCAGAATAAAAGTGCAACTGGATATACAGACTGCAACACACACACACACACACACACACACACACACACACACACACACACACACACACACACACACACACACACACACACACTTTATATATTACTTTGAAACAATTATATTAGTTTAAAATTAATGCTCACGCAATTATTACATGCTTAAACACAATGCTTACGCACTTACGCACACACACACACACACACACACACACACACACACACACACACAGACTTCATATATTACTCTGAAACAATTATATTAGTATAAAATGAATGCTCACGCAATGATTACATCCTTAAACACATAACGCTTACACACTCAGATACACACACACACACACACACACACACACACACAGACTTCATATATTACTCTGAAACAATTATATTAGTATAAAATGAATGCTCACGCAATGATTACATCCTTAAACACATAACGCTTACACACTCAGATACACACACACACACACACCACACACACACACACACACACACACACACAAACACACACACACTCAGATACACACACACACACTCTCCTATGACACAATAAATCATTGACAGACAGAACAATGTCTCCGGCTAATCTTAATGAACAGGTTGACTGTTACAAATGCTGTCGTCCTCGCCTTCTTTTCGGTAAAAATTTAGAGGCTGTAAATCATTCATGTCAGCATCTCAAACACACACACACACACACACACACACACACACACACACACACACACACACACACACACACACACACACAAAGAGTCACTAAACCGCAACGATTCGGTCCAAAAGGCAGATTTAACAAGCTTTAGTGGAATCTGGAACCTGGTGTGAGTGGAGTCGTGGCTCAGAGCTTTTCTGAACAATCTTTCACTATTTTTATTATCGTCTGTGTGTGTGTGTGTGTGTGTGTGTGTGTGTGTGTGTGTGTGTGTGTGTGTGTGTGTGTGTGTGTGTTTATTGATACCTAAGGATCTAAGACATTTCATAGGTCTCAATAAAAACAGGAGGGAGAGATAAAGAGAAAGAGAGAGAGATAGAGGAGTGTACAGTGTGTTCTGAAAAGCAGAAATGAGAAAATATTGTTTCTACAAAAAATCATTTTTTCAGATCATTTTTTCCTCCAAACTCACGAGCTGAAGATTTACTGCATCTCCCACATGTGCATTAGTGAAGTTGATCCCGAACGACGTTTTCTGGATAAACACTTCTTCACTATGACCTTTTTGTTCACCATTTGTTTACAAGACACAGATCTCTGAACTCCATGGCAGAAGGGAGTCATTATTTATGGTTATGAGATTCGGGAGCGAACTCTTCCACCTCGAAGCTGTAAGAAGGTCCAGATTAAATTAGTTGAGAGGAATATTATATTTAAATTAAATTATAATGTATATAGCGAGGGAAAAGAGCAGTGCTGCAGGAAAGTAACCCACAACAGAGTGATGTAATGAAGCTCAGTGAGCATCTCGTACTTTCTACAGTAAAGTTTAGGAGAAGCTTTTTATTCTTCTTACATCTCATCATTTCTGCAAGACGAACGAGGTTTATTATTAAGAACACGGTGTGTTCATTTCTACACACACATTTGAGCACATCTCGAATTTTCAGGTGCGTTACAGCAGCTGGAGAATTGATTGCTCTATTCTGCCCCCTAGAGGTAACAGTACACTGGTTTTATTTTTTTTTACACTAAACGGACATTTACATGTATGGTATTTGTCAGATGCCCTTATCCAGAGTGAGTTACATCTTATCCATACGTCTGAGCAGCGATGGGCCTAAGGGCTTTGCTCATGGACCCAGAAACAGAAGCTTGGAGTGGCTGGGATTTGAACTCATGACCTTTGGATCCAAAGTCCAATGCCTTAAAAACTCCCACCTCCCCATTGGGACACTTGAAATTTCTAGCCATACAGAACTAATATTCTAATTTTAATATTCTCTTTTGGGGTTTAGGAAAAAACACTAACAATGGAAACTTCTTCCATGGTTCCTCTCAAGGTTCCTTTCTCATACCATCTACAGGAGTTTTTTCGCTGCTCATCAGTGATAAATACACATCAATTTAAATATTTTTTGTCCTATAATTGTTACATTCTTTGAGACAATGCCCATCTTATAAAGTGCTCCATATAGAAATAAACTTGAACGAGGAACCACAAATATATTTATAAAAAAACGAGTATCTTTTTTACAGAAAACGTCGTTTGTTTTTGGATTTTCTATAAAATGAGGCGACGTTGCTGTGAAAATGAAAATGCATAAGAACGAAAACACTGCGAGTTTGCGTAAATGTTCCAAACAAAAAAACGCCAAATAAACAAAACAGCAACCTCTTCATTTCTTTAGAACTGAATTTCTAATCGTGTTGTTTGACAGAAGCACAACACCTGATTGCTTCCTCCTGCCCCGTTTGTTTGTTTGTTTGTTTGCTTCGTTAACATTCCGTAAACTTTTTTCCCAGCTTTTCGAGCCCGTGAGAGTTTTGTCTGTTAAAGAGCTCAGTCATGGGGTTCCATCGAGTGAGTAACAAATCTCTCAGTGTGGCAGAGGTGCTCAGGGTTCGAGTTTCAGACGTCACACAGCGCTGTTTTATTCATCAACCGAATAAATCAATACACACACACACACACACACACACACACACACACACACACACACACAGAGTTTACTGCTGGAGTTTTCAATCTGAGAGAAACACAGAGTATCTTTCCCTTCCCAACCCCCCCCCCCCCCCCTCTCTCTCTCTCTCTCTCCACACACACACACACACACACACACACACACACACACACACACACACACACACAGCATCATTCTGTACATATTTATATAGGAGTTATGGAGAAGTTGCTCAGCTCTATCTAAGACCACATTTTCACATTTTTTCCCTGAAACTGACACAGAAAACCAAATATTCCCAGAAATCAAATTCAGATCTGCTGCTCACACAACGACACTCTCTCTCTCTCTCTCTCTCTCTCTCTCTCTCTCTCTCTCTCACACACACACACACACGCACCATCATCACATTTTTTAGATAATGTTTTTATAAAGTAATCTGTGTGTTTGTTATTGTATGCTTACATTGAAGGTGTGTATTGTACGCCTGTACATGTTGTGTTTCAGTGTGTGTGTGTGTGTGTGTCTTTATGTAACACACTGCCTGTTTGATAACAAAAGTGGTGACACACTGAAAAGTGGGTTTCCATGGAGACAGCAAATTCCCACATCCTCTTTTTTATATTTTATATTTACTAAGATGAGCTGTTTATCTCACTTTCATCAATTCACTCATTCATTCATTTACTCATTCACTCACCACTTATCCATTCATTCATTCACTCACTCACTCATTCATTTATTCACTCACTCACTCATTCATCACTTCTCCATTCATTCATTTACTCATTCATTTACTCACTCCTCCATTCACTCATTTATTCACTCACTCACTCATTCATCACTTCTCCATTCATTCATTTACTCATTCATTTACTCACTGCTCCATTCACTCATTTATTCACTCACTCATTCATTTACTAATTCATTCATACATTGACTCATTCACTCATCACTTCTCCATTCATTTGCCCATTCATTCACTCACTCATTCATTTATTCACTTACTTACTCATCACTTCTTCATTCATTCATTCACTTACTCACTCATTCATTTATTCACTCACTCACTCATCACTTCTCCATTCATTCATTTACTCATTCATTTACTCACTCCTCCATTCACTCATTTATTCACTCACTCATTCATTCATTCATTTACTAATTCATTCATACATTTACTCATTCACTCATCACTTCTCCATTAATTCAATTATTCACTCATTCACTCCTCCATCCCACTCACTCATTCATAGATCATTTAAAAATTCGTATGTATCAATGTTTGCAATATCAACTGACTATTACATGATAGTGTCTGTGTGTGTGTGTGTGTGTGTGTGTGTGTGTGTGTGTGTGTGTGTGTGTGTGTGTGTGTGTAAATATCAGCCTTCATCTTCAAAAGAACTTAAACCAAACTTTTTTTCTCTGCTGTGTTGTGTAAGAGGCTATCGCTGATATATTACATAAATGATATACCACTGACTGTGTGTGTGTGTGTGTGTGTGTGTGTGTGTGTGTGTTTTCACCAAGACTAGGGGAGTTCCTTGAATCCAGTCTCTTACCGTTTGTTGGTTTCTTTCCTTTGGACGTGTAACTTCTTCTCTGTGTACAGGAATAAAACACACACCGCTCCGTTACCATGGCGACACACTTTTATACGCAATGGCAGGAGATTTCCAAGCAGCCGGATGTGATGATGTCAGGGTCTGGACGAGGGACAAAGTCCCGAACTGTGCAGTACTGGAGCGAAACACCAAAATAGAGAAAATAATAAATCCACAATCTATGGATATAAAAGTGAACCCACAACTCAAAAAAAGTAAACAAATTTAAATCTTTTTAACAATTCAGGCAAAAATTCTCAAAAAGTGTCATTTTCGGGAAAAAAGCCCATCAAAACAAAAATAAATAAAAACATTGAGGGACAAAACACGACCCCTAGACCACTGAGGAATCAAGCAAGGAAGTGACACACAGGACGATTGATACCAGCTGAAACCAATGAGAGATAATTGAGGGGCAGAGGGACACATTGGCGACATCTGGTGGCTGAAACAAATAAACACAAGGTACAAAAAAATAAATCTTAAAAAATGTCCCCGATGTGTCATATGAAGCATTTTATATAAAATGTGATTAAAAGAAACTGCAGCAGCAGCACAAACATGTCATTTCCTGTTTCCTAAAACGCGATTATTTAGGTTATAGTCTATTTATAACACTTCCTTAAAAACCGCTCGTGATCTTTTTATTTATATGAAGGCACACTTTTTATAAGTGGTGTTGTAGCCAGAGAGTAACGCAGGCTGTGTCGAGATTCATCAGGATCTGAAAACAGCATCTAAAAATCCTCCACGTCACCCGAAACACTGAAACATCTGAGAAAGTTCACGTCCCTGTGCTGCACGTGAGCGAAAAGTAAGACGCTTTGAGCTGCGTCGTTTTCCACCGGAGGTTTATTTACTAGCCGTGTCTCAGTGTGGACAGGAGGCCAAAAGAGAAAGACATGGGAAGGTTTCAGTGTGGACACGTGGACAGCTGCACAGAGGAACTGAATG
>MU552100.1:2879143-2899143 GCA_024362625.1 Silurus asotus
TTTTCAGCCTGTGTAGACTTCAATAAACATTAGTACAAAACATAATTTCACACAATGTATCTCTGAACTCTTTAAAGCGTTAACCTGCAGGTCTGAAAAGGAGTTGAAACAAACAAAAAAGGTAATAGTTGAATTAATTGTCGTATTCACTGTAGAAGGTTTTAGAAAAACAGGTACGAGTCCGACACTAACACCATGGCCACGTCTGGTATGTGTGTAAAAAAATGGGTCAAGGCACAAGCAAGTAACATCAACAGCTTCATTATTAGTCGTGACATGACACAGATGCTGATTAGAGGGTGGAACATTTTGTCCTCAAAGTTGACAAATTGTGACGTCTAGACGACTGGATCAGAACATCTCCAAAACTTGTGGGCTGTTTCTGGTCTACAGTGGTCAGTATCTATCAAAAGTGCTCCAAGGAAGGAACAGTGGTGCGACAGGATCATTGCTGCACGTGGGGAGCGAAGGCTGGTCCGTGTGGTCCGGTCCAACAGAAGATCTCCTGTAGCTCAATCTGCTGAAGAAGTTCATGCTGTTGATGATCGACAGGTCAGGAGTGATTTAACAGCAAAACACAATATTAGGCAGATGGTCATGCTGTAATTCCTGATCCTTTCTTTCCATTCAGTCAGTTTTCCCTGCTAATGTCAATGATATCTTGAACTTCTCAAAGCTGGGACATGACCCTGGTATAAGGTGATGATCTACTATAATAAACAGCATAAAGCTTCACACCAACTGGGGATTATCATCTTATACATACAATGATCACTTATATGTGGACTATCACATATATACACACAAACATATGTATGTTCTACAACCTAACCAGACACGTCATGTAAAAATGCTCTCCAATGTTGTGAAGAGTAAAAGAAAATCTCTGATTTGTTCTGGTAGAACTGGTTCACCTTCTGCATCCAGATAATCGCTTCAAATTAATTGGACAATTAGTGTCATGTGGTTTCAATAATTAACACAACTGAACTGAAACCAGGGGGTGGGTGTGTGTGTGTGTGTGAGTGTGTGTGTGTGTGTGTGTGGGAGAGAAAAGTTCTGCCAAGAGAGAATGCTAATTAAACATTTCATCCCAACATGTTCGAGTCAAACTTCTAAACAAGAGAAACATTAAAACGGCTTCAATACAATCAACAAGAACTCACATCATCATCATCATCATCATCATCATCATCATCCATCTTATCACCAGAGCTCAAACGTCACCAACCTCATCCGTCTCTGTGGTAGATCATTCCTCACTTATTCCTTCACCTCTGTTTCTTGCTTTTAAGGAGTTCCTGAACCTTCTCCTTGCTGGACTTTTTTTTTTTTACCAAGGTTCTGCTACACTCTCGATCGCTCAGGGTTTCTGCTTCAGGCTCCTCCTGGATGAAGTTCTTGTAGAGATTTTAAATCCTGAGTATGCGAGTGGATTCTTAGTTTTGATGAGGGCATGATGGAGCAGGAGTGGTGGACCCATATACAGTGAGACACTGGTGCTCGATGTGGTGACGTCACTGCTGATGTGGTTTTAGGTTTAAATGATGAGAACAAGCAAATCTTCTCTACAAAATTTAAGTAAAACGTTACAACAGGGTTTTAATGCTATGATAAAAAAAAATGATTCTCCTATTACGACTTTAAGTCAAAATATTTTTGTGCAGATTTTAAGGAGATAAAAGTACAAAGTGAAGAGGAATCCCATAAAACAATCCATATTACATTCATTCTTAACCATTACTTCTGAATTCATCTTCATTCTTTGCAGAACCTTTAGTAGAGAACTTATTACTCTGAGTTCTTTTTCCTCTCAGAAAGAAAGGAGCTAACTGAACTCTTAGCAGGAGCTTATGCTAATTTCTCCACACAGTGTCTGCTATTGCTTTTGTTGTATTTTTTTTTTCCTTTATTCTTTCCCCTGTGTTCTTTTGTCCATCCTGTGCTTCTTGGCTCACATCCATAAGTTGCTTTACACTTTCACTTTCTCTGAGAGCTCCGAGTTTGTTTGTTTTTTTATATGGTGCGGTTTAGAACATGCTGCATGGACCAGAAATTCAGCCTGGATTCATTAAATTCATGGATTTAATAAAAAAATATATTCGAAGGTTCTCTGCGGTTCGTTTGCATTTTCTGTGGCTCTCTTTCTTTCTGACGCTGTTTTTAAGGTTGCAGTTATATGTCCGCTAGAGGGTGCTGTTGTACAGATTAATTCTACTCCTGCCCAAAACAGTGCAGATATTCTTACATTCAGATACAGATCTTGGCTGAAGGATGAAGAAAACTATTCCAGTGTCTGGATTTGTGTAAATTTGCAAACCAGATGCTGCAGAGGGAAGAAGACCAGGAAAAAAATGAACAAAATCAGTGAGATGTTGTTTGTTTCTTTCAAAAGTGAAAGAGTGAAATGATTTGTTTGTTTGTTTGTGGATGAGGTCAGGGTCAGATTTCAGATATGATATTGAATGTTTGTGCTTTTATGGAAAAATAATCTTCAGGCAACAATTATCAGAGTTATAGAAGTTATTCTTCACTGTTCAGCACTCAGTACCCTCAAAGTCCTCATTACCCTGTGTACCCTCAATGCCTTTAGTATCCTCAGTACCCTCAATGTCCTTAGTGAACTTAGTGTGTGTGTGGGTGTGTGTGTGTGTGTGTGTGTGTGTGTGTGTGTGTGTGTGTGTGTGTGTGTGTGGTTAGATTTGGAGACTACAGTTTGTCCACTTCTTTGTTCTTAGTTTCAAACCTATTTACAGTAATAACTCAGTGTTTGTTGGTGTTTATTTTCAGACTCCTCGCATTACTGCAAAATAGTTTGCTTGTGGTTCTGTGATGAAAAAAATGAACACGACATTGGAATGGATATGGAAATCAAATTAATATGGAAATCAAATTAATATGGAAATCAAATGGATATGGAAATCGAATGGATATGGAAATCTGTCCAAGAGGATTCCTAGCAGCTCCATAGAAACATGCGAGAATCTTACATTCAAAACAGTCATGAAATGTTACAAAAACAAAGTGTGTGTGTGTGTGTGTGTGTGTGTGTGTGTGTGTGTGTGTGTGTGTGTGTGTGTGTGTGGTTTGCCTTTAACTGAAACACAGGATGCAGTACACCAACATTCTAAAGAACTTTCTCTTTCTCTTTCTTCTAAATGCCGTACTGATCAGATGATTTACTGATGTTTTGCGAGGGAGGGGTCGGAACTTGAGCGAATCGAACTGTTTTCATTTCAACAACAAAAAAAAAATAATAATAAAAATCCACGCTCGAACTTCAAAGAATCAGCATCAATTTATTTATACATTTACATGTTCAAGATGAAGAATGAAATGAAACTTTTACAGTACAATATTGGTGTTTACAGCAATGCGGTTTTATATATATATAAAAAATATGTCACAACAGTTAAAAACATTACATTAATTGGTAGATCTACATTTCCTATGTTGTGGGAAAATAAAAACCACAAAAGAAAAAAGATGATATCTATGATGTCTGCACAGCAGGCATGTAAAATGATCAGGACAAACACCTGATGTAGTGCTTGTGGAAGTAAGTGACTGTACCTCATCGATCCTCTGTAAAATATAAACATACAGGTGTCCTTTTTTTTTCAAATGCTGAAAGGATAGGACAAAAGAAAATCTTTCAGCACTGTGCTTACAGGGAGTTCCTCGAGCTTCTCTCTGCCGTAAGCTTTGACCACGGCTCTCCTACATATCTCCTGGAGTTTCTGAGGAGAAGAACCACGATAAGGCTGCTTCAGGCTCCTTTTGGGGGACGCCATGTAAAACCCCAGCAGTTTGAAAAGACATGGGAAAATGTGCTTGCTACCATCCAGGGCAAACCCACTGGCTTTAAGGAGAACCCGGACGCTGGTGGGTCCCTCTGCAGACCGGTAGCTCAGAGTGAAGAATACATCCGTTTGCATGCTGTCCCGGATAAGGAAAGTCCCCACTGGGAGAGACGCCAGGCGACCGTGAGCTTCGTCCACATCTAGAGGACCCCAGTAAAATCCACTGTTTCCCAAGAAGTATGTCGCGCTGGCCACCAAGGAACGCTCTAACACGTCCCGGAACGGTCGGAAGTGGGTCTGAGGAGTCGGCGCCACCGGGACGACGGTGGACTCGGGAACTGGTACGTCGTCTTGTGGAGAGGCAGAGGGGTCAGGAGGCTTGTTGTGATGCACCATTCTCTTTCTTCTCCATCCTGGCCATGTGCACACAAGAGAATGTCGAGTGACTAACCAAAGAGAAACAAAGAGAGCGAGATGAATGAGGAGCACTGTGGAGAGAAGGAGGAGTCTTTCTTCCTTTACACGTCTCAACACAGCAATATGTGTGTGTGGGGGGGGTGTTCCTTTTATTTATCCTGTCCTCTTTTTCTTTTTTTTTTTACTGAGAAATCTTCGCTTTCTAACTCTTTTTTTTCTTTTCCTAAAATCCGAAGAGACAAAATAATTATTTGTCTTAAATCGTTTTTGGTGTCTTGAGTTACATGATATCAGCACTTATAACCTGATATTACCACATCGAGTCCTCATAAGTACAGTAAAGGAAGTGTGTGATGTGTTAACTTTATCATCATTTGTGTCAGATTTTTATCTTTTATGCACGTTTTTTTCTCCACTGGCTCACACCCTCACACACACACACACACACACACACACACACATATTTTCATTATTAATGTAGCTCATAAAAGTAAATAGGGTTAAACTGCATTTTCCTTTAATATATAAAGAAAATAAATGAATACGCTGTCCCCGGCTTAAGGCCTCACAAAGCAAACTTGTCAGTTATTCTTACATGTTGCGCTTAATGTTGCATGTGTGGGTGTGTCTTTTTCTCTCTGTCGCTCAAGCACATACACACACACACACACACACACACACACACACACACACACACATATTTTCATTATTAATGTAGCTCATTAAAGTAAATAGGGTTAAACTGCATTTTCCTTTAATATATAAAGAAAATAAATGAATACGCTGTCCCCGGCTTAAGGCCTCACAAAGCAAACTTGTCAGTTATTCTTACATTTTGCGCTTAATGTTGCATGTGTGGGTGTGTCTTTTTCTCTCTGTCGCTCAAGCACATACACACACACACACACACACACACACACACACACACACACACACACACACACACACTAGCCATATTTATGAATGCGGCAAATTAATGTAATGCTACACTCCAGTCTATTTCCCAAAAGGAAAACCTCTCTCTCTTTCTCTCTCCCTGTCTTTCTCTCCCTCTCTCTCCCTCTACACCTCTTTGACTTTTCAAGACAAAAGCTGCAGGTTTTCTGGTTTCAGTTTTTTGCCAGCTCAGCCCTCACCCTGTCCACTAATCCTGTTCTTTGTCTGTATATTTTAACTTGCGCACACTCAGACACACACTCTCTCTCTCACAAGCACACACACACATACACACACACACACACGCAGTTATTATATCCTTATGAGGACCTTCCACAGCTCATTCTTCTTCTCTACACCAGAATCTCAACTCAGTGACTGTAATGAGATCTGTCTCCTGTCAGTGGGTTCCTCATGAGGACCTGCTAAACAAATCCTCAGATTTTCCTGACATACTGTCCTGAATGGCGCACACACACACACACACACACACACACACACACACACACACACACACACACACACACACACACACACATAAATCAAACAGATCACGAAATTCGAAACACGAAATTCTTGCCCATAAAGACCTTTGTTAATCTCTCTCTCTCTCTCTCTCTCTCTCTCTCTCTCTCTCTTTCTTTCTTTCTCTCTCTCTAATACCGACGGTCACTAAACCGAGAGCGCAAACCCAGTGACCCCAGCAGCGCGCGCTCCTCATCTATCCATCACCTACCACCCACCTAATTACCCACTGTCAGTACACACCTGGGCTCGGTTCGGCCTCACACTGCGTCCCTCCTGGACTTCACTGCAGCCCGAAAGCATCGCTGACGAACATGTCTCTGTTCCGAAAGAAGAGCCGAATAAAGCGAAAGTGAAAGTTCTGTCCTGTATCTGCAGTGCCTTTTATACTCACTCACACACACACACACACACACAAACACGCAGACACACACACACACACATACACGCACACACACACACACACACACGCACGCACACAGACACGCACGCACTCTTTAACACGCATACGCAGACATGCAAATGCGCCTCAACACACACACACACACACACACACACACACACACACACACACACACCCTGTGTTTCTGGTCCCCCTTGTTCCAGGTTCTCCTGCATTCCCAGTCCACCTGTGTTCCCTGAACCACCTAGCTGCCACTGCTGGGCTCTTGAACAAAGCCCATAGCCTGTATCTGCTCAGGTGCATGCTGCTCTGGATAAAAGCTGCTGAATGCCATTAAATGTAAAAGTTCCACAGGTCCTGCTGTGTTGCAGGTTCTCCTTAGTATTTTGTCTTTGGTGAGACTGTCCTGGTCTTTGTCTTCATCTCTGCTCTATATTAACCCAATGCTTCATATTGAAATGTTGGAGTCTTCTCTACAGAAATCCACTGGACTGTGAGATGTTTGTTGAGCTTTTGTTAACAGAATAATGAGCTCTTTGTGTTTCTACTCGCAGGTTCCTGAGGGGCTGTGATTCAATCCTGTCTGTGATTAAGTGATCTGCAGTGACCTGTTTTTTTTTTTTTAAATGTTCTACACCCAGGTGTGACTGTACTTTACACTCTGCAGGTCCAGGTTCAGTAGAAGACAGGATACGCAGCAGCGGAAATCTGATGTTCTGAATTACTGAATTACTTCTCACTTTTCAAAATGTAGATCTCTTCATATCACTCTCACTCTCTCTCTCTCTCTCTCTCTCTCTCTCTCTCTCTCTTAATGTGTATCAGTGTGTGTTACTGTGTGTGTATCTGTGTGTAGTGTGTAACAGTGTGTATCGGTGTGTGTTCATGTGTATCAGTGTGTCTCGTTGTGAATGTGTAGCAGTGTGTATCTGTGTGTAGTGTGTGACAGTGTGTGTAGTGTGTAACATTGTGCATCAGTGTGTGTAGTGTGTGGTGTTTGTGGTGTGTGTTGGTGTGTCTTCTGCGTGGTTTTGCTCTGTGTGTGATTTCATCTGAGTTCAAACTCGTTCCACAGAAACCACAGAGTTTAGCAGGACACTTCAGCTCCACTGCACTGAGGCCTGATATTCATTCAGTAGAACATTCTCCTTCATCACTTCATTCATCCTCTCTCTCTCTCCCACTCTCCCTTCCTCCATCTCTCTCTCTCCTTATCTCCCTCCATCCTTTCATCCCGTCTCTATCTCTCTTTTATACCATAACAGGATGTACATTTCTGCCATGCTGCATTTTTGTTTGTAAACTAAAACCAGGTCACAATATAATCTCTCTCTCTCTCTCTCTCTCTCTCTCTCTCTCTCTCTCTCTCTTTCTCTCTCTCTCTCTCCCTCTCTCTCTCTCTCTTTTCTTCCCTTCTTCTATCCCTCCCTCCTCTCTCTCTCTCTCTCTCTCTCTCTCTCTCTTACTCTCCCGCTCTTTATTTCCTTCCCTTACTCTCTGTCTCCCTCCCTCCCTCCTTCCCTTCCTCTCTCCCTCTCTGTCTCTCTCACTCTCCCTCTCCCTCCCTCCCTCCCTCCCTCTCTCTCTCTCCATCCCCCCTCATCCCCTCACATGATGTAGATTTTTTTAAACACTTTTTTCTTTTAATTTATTTCCGTAAACTAAAACCAGATCAAAATGATATGCAAATAATCACGTTATGCTCTTTCTCCCGCTATCAGAGACGCGCGCGCGCGCACACACACACACACACACACACACACACACACACACGTTCGAGCCTCTTTTGCTTTCGCTTTGTGGAGCGGATTACTCTAAATCACGTGATGTATAGCAGCTGCTTCACCCGATGACACTACAACAATAAATGATGTTTAGGCGGAATTCGTGTTCACACTTCTCACTATAGAACTGAATTATTCGAATTATTTCGTTTCCTCGCTGCTGAGAAAAGCAACGCGTTTAGTTCTGGAGGAAAACTGTTACGGCCTTTAATAATGAAGCTGTGCGACCTGCGGGATTCACAGTCACGTGCATTAATGAGCAAAAATAATCGTTTATTTAAAATGTAAATATTTTGTAATAAATGCGTTTAGTTGCCATTTAAACAAGCATTATTACTGAAGTAACACATGCAGCAACTACTGCAGTAACTATTGCAGTAAGTAATGCAACAATGAATGCAGTAAACAGCAGAATAATGAATGCAGTGATTAATGCAGTGATTATTGGAATAACTGGTGTAGTAACTTGTGCAATACTTAATGCATTAATGCAATAATTCGGCGATTCCTTTTAATATTTTAATTTCGTCTCGTTCCAGCCCAAACCCCATCAAACCCTCTCTCTCATTCCCGTAAAAAAACTACAACAGAACACATGTTATTGTGAATGTATCTTCACACCCTGAAACGATTAACACTTGAATTATGAATATAAGTTCTATTTCATTTACACAAGTCGAGATGAACAGTGAAACATGGAGGCTGAGGCGCGCTCCTGCTTTTCTTTTAAATTAGTTGCCATCCCATCCTTCAGTGTCAGAAATGATTTCCTGTTTCTCTGTTGTCCCAAATTATCTAAAGCCCAACCGTCGCCTCACACACACCCAGTTACACCACACACACACACACACACACACACACCACTGCCCTGCTGTCACAACTCATAATTATGCAATATTTAACTTTTGTTTTGAATCGGTTAAAAAATCAAACCTTACAAGTACACACACACACACACACACACAAACACACACACACACACACACACACACACACACACACACAGAAAGCCTCTGACATGAAATCTAATCTAAGGTATGCACTAAAACATAATAAAATCTAATATATTTGTTGTAGCAGAAGGCAGGACTTTTGCTGACAGTCTGGAGAGCAGTACAGTAATAAGTGTCACTTCATCACTTGGATTATATTTGATGAAAGTTGTAAAAAATTGTTCAAATATTCTGTGAAGTACAAAAGGAACACATTTTGGAAAAAACATTTGTTCTGCATTTAAGGTCTGCATCATTAATCAATTAAAATCTTAAATAGTCTCCCATGTAAATTAGATCGGATGCGTAGATCGGATTTAACACACTTTCTTTGTCCGAGGCATTTGTTTCTGGACATAACTTCCGATTTGTGGTGTACAGAACAAACACTAGGTTAAATACAGGATTATCTCCAAACAAACACAGCTGAGTCAGACAGAGACACATGTGTGTAATAAATCACAACGCTGACTGTGTACTACACAATCACACCAAACAAAAATACAGCTAGCGAACAATGTCAACACTCTCAAATGTTCTTTTTATAATAAACTAAATATACCTTATATCAATACATCTTACACCAAACCACGAACAAGCTTGAAACATGTAACCAGTTGTGTAGTTTTCGATTTGATGAACAATATTCTCCAAATACAAAATATTACACCTATTCAACATATACAGGGTGAGAAAAGTATTAAAACACTTGATTTTACACACGTGTGGTTCTTCTCCAAACTGTTACCACAAAGTTGAAAGCACACAATTGTATATGACGTCTCTGGATGCAGGAGGATGACATTTTCCCTTCACTTCATCTAGGAGACCCATATAGTGTATTTTCACTGCATCATATATTCTTTTATCTAAAATATCCAATTTAACAACATATGAGAGCATTTATTTTTTTACATTTCCATCCATATTTGTAAACATGACGCTTCCATGACTTCATATTAAAGATGACCTTCGTATAAAAAAAAATTTGCAAGAAAACGTTTTGTTTTTTTACCTGTTTTTACCTTTTTAATCAACTTCAAAGTAGAATTGATATAATAGTTTCATCAGTCCAGATCATTTTATTCATGCAAATGTCATTACTTAATTGTTATATTTAAATATAATTAAATGAAACCCAGAATGAAGAACTTAAAGAAAATATATATGTATATTTAATTGACACATAAATTGACATTATTGTGGTGTGGGCGGAGCTTATCGCCATCTTCAACATCACTAAGTTTCAGCTTCTGCGAGGGAAATAAAATATTTTTTCCCCAAAACCCTGACGTTGTAATCAAACTCGACGCCAGTCGGCTACAGGGAAAAGCGACGTGTTCCACTAATACATTTTTGAGGATGTGTGATTTATTTTTCTCATTTCTGTTTCACGTAAAGAGAAGCTCCTATTTGTGGTACTTCTTCATTCTGCGGTAATGACGGAGCTTTGCGGAAAACTGCGTTCGAAATGACACCATGTTCGCAAAATGAAAGCAAAGATGAAGCTGAGGGCACATGACAATTCTTATTTGTGTTAAGAGTGAAAACACACTTATCAACATTCTGAAGATGAAGATGATGAGAACGAAGCTGCTTCAGATGTGTGAACACAAGCTCCGCCCACTTACCCCTGAATCACATATCATACAATACACAATTTCAAACAGAAGTAGACCAAATACACAAAAATGCATCTCTATTCATTAGTGAAGAATTAAAGTTCTGTACCTTCATGAGCTCCAGATGTTACAGCGGTTTTTTTTCTCCGATTGGTGTTCAGATGGAAATGATTTACTGCCTTTATGATCTCGTGTTATCTGTTATCTGGTTGTTTATTCAGAGCTCGTTGGGTGAAAAGAAAAGGAATCTGAACAAGTGAAACTGCAGATGATACGCAAATGATAAAAATCAAGTTTATGATTTAAATTGTAGGAAATAAAGCAATGATCCTTACAGTCACAACAAGTACAAAATGATTACAACATAATCCTTACATTTAGGGCTAATAACAAACAAACAAACAAACAAACAAACAAACACATAAACAGTCCTAACATTTGGAGTGAAATGAAAGTAACTAAACAGAGATGTTTATACAGTCCTAAGCCTGAATATATGTCATGTGTATATAATATGTATGTAATATGTGTATAATCGATGTATATGTGTAGAAACATGTAAACACGTGTGTAACACTGAGCTCTACCCTGTGGATATGACTGATATTTCAGGATCTTCATGTTCTTCTTGCCATAAAGTAACAATCCAAAAAGATAATCTTATCACTTGGAATAAAATGGTGCTCTTATCCAAGTGCCTGCGTTCCTGTGCTATTTTTAACCCAAACCAGAATGAATTGGAAGTGTGTATCGGCAATCCACACATGCACGAGTGTGTACTGTATATGGAATGTCAGACTTTCCAGCAGGACAAAGAGAAAGAAGAGTTAATTTTTTTTTATCAATCTTTTACCCATTAAAGGAGTTTTATCAGTTCACTCATCTTCCTGCTAAGTGTGTGTTCTGTATTGTTTTTAAGTAGAACATTAGAATGGGTTGTAATCACTTCGTTGATAAAAAAAAACCCACACTTGAATGGCCTGTGAGGCATAAATCTGCTGGAGTTCTGACAGATCTTCCAAGAAAGTGCTGAAAAATGCTGAAACTTATCCCTGTTTGTGAAACCTGAAGACTTTCACTTTGAGACTTGGAGGTTTATAGCTGAAATGTTGAGGAAATAAATTGCGCATTGCTGCCCCCTGCTGCTCACTGCATCCGTGTACACCCCTCTGTAGAGCAGAGCTCGAATCTGATTGTTTAGAACACATCTACAGTGAATTAGACTCGGGAACTCTTTCTGCTGTAGTGACTGTATTCACGCGCTCGTGCTATCACGTGAACATTTCTGCAGTAATCATTAATGCGATGATGTTTTCTGTAAGGAACGCAGTCCCAGAGTCTCCAGGGCCAAGCAGGGGAGATGCCTACAAATACAGCCAGCAAAAATTGTTGTTGTTCTTGATGTAACAAATTTGTGACTACTAAAGAAATCGCAAACGCTTACATTTAAACCTTTTTTTAATAAAACAATATTGCAATGTTTTCAATGTTGTTCTGAAAGACCACTTC
Organism: Silurus asotus; assembly: GCA_024362625.1. Lineage (NCBI taxonomy): Eukaryota > Metazoa > Chordata > Actinopteri > Siluriformes > Siluridae > Silurus > Silurus asotus. Next base: position 2,891,135 of record MU552100.1, read on the forward strand.
CTGCCCAGCAGAGTTCCTGACCTCAGGGCTGTACAGACGTGTAAATTCCCAGCTGCACTCAACTGAAACTTCATTATGAGGCTCTGTTTGCGTTTAATAAGTTTCATTTTGAGTCAGTTGCTAAAACCTGTACTGACCCCTGTACATTTTTCCTGACATCCTTTACCACTTCCTCTTCTGGGTTTGGATGGTGTTTGTGTGGTGCAGCGCTGTCATTTCGATTACGCCAAAAATCAGCCAGATGCTTCGGGACATGCAACCACATCTTGGGTTTTGATCGAAAGGTGTGGAATAATTCTCTGTAAAAGTGGCTCTGACTGTCAGACTGTAATGAAGGATTGTTGCTATGGTAACGGCTCATTTACAAGAGTCTTGTATGTCACACATCTGAAACATTTCCAAGTGATTTTTGGAAAATAATTGTTATTGTAGAAAAATTGCTATATGTACAGTAAGCAGAATAACACACTCATATTAGCTAGTATAGCCAGTCATAACATGCTAGCAATAACACAAGATCTTTCACATCACTGCCCTGTCTCTCCTGTATCAACCACCAGGGGTCACTATAAGCGAGGTTCTGACTGCCTTTGAATTGAATGAAACTGAATTGAGGTGTGTATTAGGTTTCACCAATCAGCTAATCACTATGTAATATTCACCCTGACCATGAAGTAATACGGCTTTGGATCGTTTTCAAAATAAATCCTAAAGTGCAAATAGTGTGAAGTGTAAATACTCTGGATAGTGTAAAGAGTGCAAGAGTTTTTGCAAGCTAGAGACGTGCGGATGAATTAGAAAGAGCTAGCGAGCTAATTAAAGTGGCTAGTTAATGAAACCCCATGTTAGCTTGATAGTAAGTGTTGATAATTGTGGTGGTGATGTGTAGAATTGTGAATTATTATTTTTACGGTACACATGGCTTGGGGCGTCAGAGCAGTTCGGAATCACGGCAGTGAGCTTTGTCTCAGTTTGATGGCAAAGCGTGACCACTGGTGGGGAAAAAACTTCCTCTTTTCAAATCCTCAAATTTTGCAGCAGTGAATGAAACAAAAAAAAAACAAACCACATACATAAACTTAATAAAATCATTTATGAAGTGATTTCTCCTCGTAAATCCATTTCAAACCAAATGCCCTCTGCATATTGATTATCCAGTAATGCCCTCCATCCATGGCATTAGTGTTTATTTTATTTAATGAATTTCTGTTTCTGGTGGGAGGGTGTCTTCCTTTCATTTTGGTTTATATTTTGCAGTTTCGCTTCTTTCTGCGATGCAAATTTAATTTGAGACTGATGTTCTGAGCTTCACTTCAGCAACAACACACATCCAGCAATCAGGTAAAATGCTTCCCTATGGCGATAAATGCAGCTATTTCTGTTTGTAGTTTTGTGTTTGTTTAATATGTTTATCTACTATTAATGATGCGAGCGTAATCACTAAAATCACTAAAATCAAAGACACAAACGATTACAATGTGCACAAGTTATTGGACTGTGATACACACTTTATACACACAAGTATGAGCATCAGTAAGAGTTTGATGGAAGTAAAGAAGGTCATAACTGTGTGTCACAGGAAGCTGTTGAGTGTTTTGGATGTTTTCGATGGAATGATGATCACCGCTATCAATACTGTATGTTAGAGAAGTGAGAAGAACTGGACTTTTGGAGATAATGGTGGCAGATGAAAGAGGTGTTATACAGTTTGCTGAAGGTGGTGGTAATGATCATGCACAGAATGTGTTTTTTATTTCTTCCCGAAAATATCTGGCTTTGTTTAGCATCAAAACCCTGCACTCCAAACTCCAAACTCCAAACTCCAAACACAACGCTGCATTTTAACTTCTTTACTAAATCTGTTACTTTTGTTAATAATTAGCTACGACAAAAAATAATGCAAATTAGATTACGTTTAAATACTGATTATTAATAATAACAATATTTACATTTATAATATATAATACATTTATTTCAGTGAAATATTCAGTTTTTCGAATAAAGTTTAGTTTTAAGCCCTGGTCATGTGTGAATAGTGGATTGTGATTGGCTGGAGGTTCAGGTGTGAATAGTGGATTGTGATTGGCTGGAAGTTCAGGTGTGAATAGTGGATTGTGATTGGCTGGAGGTTCAGGTGTGAATAGTGGATTGTGATTGGCTGGAAGTTCAGGCGTGAATAGTGGATTGTGATTGGCTGAAAGTCGTCAGATCGTTCAACACCAATTTAGTTTTTGTTTGTCAGTTGAATCAGCGTTCAAAAGTGAATATTATTGTTATAAACACCTGTAACCATAGTGACATCCAGATCAAGTTTCTTACAGAGTGGGACAGCTAATTTCCTAATGACCTTAGTGAGCTCCATGGAGGATCTTTGTGTGTGGTGGAACTTATAGGGTGAATAAGAGGATTTTTAGTGACTCGATTTACAAAATGAATGACTTTTCAACAATGTCTAGATCACTGCCTTTAAATCAGGAAACTGGGAAAACTGAACTGCAATATTTTTCTTTACTGTCAAATAATACAATGTTTTTAACTTTTTAATCACTAGGTATTTTGCTGGTTATGACCAAATTAAATAATTAATTTCCTTACCTGGTTGGTAGATCACAGCATAACTTCGCATTCCTGGGGTTATAAAGCGTTCATTAATCTTTGCTTGCATACCAAATAAATCTGGAGTGTTTTGTTTTTTGCAGGATGAAGATGTCACTCTTCAGATTTATCTGCTTGATTCTGACTTGGACTCACATTCAGACCTCCGAGAGACCAAACTGTTACGAATGCGACAATTATCACATTTGCAGCTGTTCTGCAAAAGATTTTCAGCGTGTGCCCATCGTTCCCCCCGACGTTCTTTCCCTCGACGTGTCTTTCAACAAGATCGAGTTCATTACGCAGGAGGATCTGAGTGTGTACACGGAGCTGAGAACTTTAAAGCTGCAATGGAACAAACTCGGCACCATCCACAAAGAGGCGTTTCATTCCCAAAGCAAACTGGAAGAGCTTGATCTGTCCTTCAACAACCTGGAGGACATTTCTTCACTCTGGTTTTCTAAACTTCAAGCTCTCAAACATCTGAACATCTTGGGAAACCGATATACAACCTTGGGATCTGTTGCCTTGTTTGAATTTGTGGAGAACCCCACACTGAAAACACTACAATTCGGCAACCCTTTAGTCGAGGATGTAAGGCGGAAGATGTTGCGGAAGATCAGACGGCTAGACGAGCTGACGTTTGTCGGTGGTAATCTGAAATCATATGAAAATGGAAGTTTTCAAACAGTTGAACCCATCCGGGCAGTTTCAATCAGCCTTCAGGGTTTTCAGAATGATTCAACACTCGTATGCAGGATCTTTCGAGATGTTTCTCACCCTGAGACGTCTCTGACCATTAGAGATGTTACAGTCATGACAAAAGAAGATGCACAACCGTTTAAAGAAATCAGAGAAGGTTGTACCAAAAGGCTTACTTTTCAAAATGCAAGCATAACTGATGAAGGGGTCACCAAGCTTCTAGAAGTATTAGATGGCACTCCGATGTCTTACTTAGGTCTGGAGGATGCTTACTTCGTAGGTCACGGTTGGTGGCAAAAAGCTCAGTGGACGCACTACGAAAACCTGCACATGCTGTTTATCCGAAATCTGGAAATCCAGGGCTTCTTCATGTTCAGCAGCATGATGCAGCTAGCATTTCTGCTCAAGCATTTTACCAGGGTATCAGTCATCAACAGCACTGTCTTCGTCATGCCGTGCAACACCAGCGCTCTTCTACAAAAGGTGGAGTACCTGGACATGAGCCAGAATCTCCTCTCAGATATCACCCTGCAGGAAACTTTATGCAATGGTGACTCCAAGATGCGAAAGCTTAACACACTCAATGTAAGTTACAACTCGCTGAAATCTTTCCATCTCATGCCGCGCCTGGTTTCACGTCTCCACAGGCTTACATCACTAGACCTGAGTCACAATGACTTTTTACACATGCCACAGAGCTGCACTTGGCCTGCAAGTCTCAGCTTCTTAAATCTCTCTGCTACAAAACTCCACCACGTAACCCCATGCCTGCCTCAGAGCCTGACCGTTCTGGATTTGAGTCATAATTACCTGATAGCTTTCCATCACCATCTTCCAAACCTTGTGGAGCTCTGTCTTACAGGAAACAGGTTTATTTCCCTCCCAGATGGTGGACAGTTCCCAAATCTCCATGTGTTACTCATTCAAAGGAACACAGTGAACATGTTCAACCAAAGCAACTTGATGGCATTCCAGTCTCTCCGCTTCCTGGAAGCTGGTCAGAACAATTTTGTTTGCAGCTGTGACTTTGTAAATTTCTTTCAAGGTCACACTGATCACTTGGTTAAGCTACGTGACGGACGTCGTAACTACGTGTGCGACTCTCCTTTCACATTAAGGGGTTGGGCGGTAGATAACGTTCAACAGGGGTACATTGAGTGCCACATGATCCTGTCCGTATCTATCCTCTGTTTTATGTTCATCCTCTTTGGAATCATCACCGTGATATTCTGCTACAAATGTCACGTCTGTTGGTACCTCAAGATGGTAGCCGCATGGTTGAAAGCCAAAAGTCATCCAGCCGTGTACAGCAGCGAGACGGATATTCGATATGACGCGTTTGTATCGTACAGTCAGCATGACGCCGAGTGGGTGGAGGAAATCCTAGTGCCGAAGTTAGAGAACTCGGGGATCGCTCTGTGTCTACACAAGCGAGACTTCCAGCCAGGCGGCTGGATTATGGATAACATCATCGAGTCCATTGAGTCCAGCTATCGGACACTCTTCGTCCTGTCGGAGAACTTCGTGAAGAGCGATTGGTGCAGCTACGAGCTGAACTTTTCACATTTTCGGATCCGCGACGAGCACAACGATTCGGCCGTCCTGATCCTGCTGGAACCCATCGTGAAGGAGAGCATTCCCATGCGCTTCTGCAAACTGCGCAGAATAATGAACTCCAGGACCTACCTCGAGTGGCCTCAGGACGAGGACAACCGAGAGGAATTTTGGCACAACCTCCGAGCTGCTCTGAAGAGGGAGGACGACTAATACGGCACTGATCACTCCCTCGCTCACTCATCAGAGTCAAGACTTAGCATTTCTGCTGACTGTTGCAAATGAACCGTTTCATCTTCATTCAAATTCTGATTCTGTTGTGATTCTGTCCTCTCAAAACTGTTACAATCTCAGCTCCAATTAAAATGATATGTATATAACAAATCTTAAGAAACAGGGACTTTCCTGTTCATGTCAGCTTCCTTAATGAAATAGAGAACTTACTACTCACACACACACACGCACACACACACACACACACACACATAAACTGAGTAAATACACCGTCTGGTGGAAAAAACTGCTTTATTGTTTTATTATTTTTTTATGTTCCACTTCAGCATTGTCTTTATTATAAACAGCACTAACCTTGGCCCACTATCTGCTGCAGAAGTTTGCACTTTACCCACTAAGCAACATTTTTGGTACTCAATCGAGTGTGAAAGCATGTAGACTCTTCATTCCCTCGTGCACTCTTCAGCACCCTGTGTAGTGAACAGTGATGCAGTATTGAAGTAAATGTAATTCGTTCCTGTAGTTAAGCCTTTTCTCGTATCTGTACTTTACTGAAATGTTTCCATGTGGGGAGACTTTTACTGTAGTGAAATCAGTCGTTCATGTTTATAAACGAGGACAAAAACGTGACTGGTGAAACACGCAGCGAGTCACCAATCAGGATCGAGCGCACGCTCTGTTTTACACGTGTTCTGATCGACGCTCGGTGCATCTACAGATCACCAACATACAGTTCAGCATCAGTTCAACATCAAGCAGAACATTTAGAGGAATAAATGATGAAGAAACTCCAGACTGGAACTCACCACCACACACGTGACCTCGTTTACACGTTTAATTAAAGAAGGTTTTGGGTTCATGATGATTGTAATAGAAATAAATCAGTGTTTAAGTCTTTAATATCATTCTATTAATAGATCAGTGTGCTGAGAGTCACATTCGAGTCTTTACACAGAAACTGAGGTGATGAAGTGAAGAATTTTGTGATAAGTGAGGGGGGTGAGGGGAGTGAGAGGGTGAGGGGGGTGAGGGGTGAGGGAAGTGAGGGGTGCTCATTGTTTCGGAGTCGCAGGTTACTGAAGTTTGGTTTAGTGTTAGTGGGCGACAGATACATCACTTTGTGAATTTTTGTGAATTGGTGGACTTTGGCTTAGTTGCAATTTGTTTGTAAAATGTACAGCATTCATCACATACTAACTACAGACTGAAGTTCATTTACAGCATGTAGCAGATGCCGTTCTTCAGAACTTCTACAGAAGTGTTTTAAAGTCTCTTCAGGTGAATAAACCAACACTGGTTCACACTCAGCACACCATCAGCCCAAAACTCTGGAGAGAGGAATTATAGCACACCTTCTTTACATAAAGACCTCAAACAAACAGGGAAAAGAAGCACTAGCTAAGTGTTCCAGAGGAGGAGCTGTTGGTCTTCACCATCATTGGAAGATAGAAGGACATGATCAGGTCCAGGTGAGACATGGACACATACGAACTCAGCTGTTAAGCCAATCCAACTTCAGCACAGTGGGACAGGGTTTGGCTTTCAGGTGGGTCTGTTTGAATTTGTCTATGTCTCACCTGGACCTGATCATGTCCTTCAGTGGTTCAGAAACGCACGTGAGTCACGGTTACAACTTTAAACAGTCTACACTGCCCTCTAGAGGCGAACAGGTTAATTACCCCAGACACCACAGCCTTCTCCCTAATTTAATCCACACCATTTAATCATACCCACTAAGCAACATTTTTGGTACTCAATCGAGTGTGAAAGCATGTAGACTCTTCATTCCCTCGTGCACTCTTCAGCACCCTGTGTAGTGAACAGTGATGCAGTAATGAAGTAAATGTAATTCGTTCCTGTAGTTAAGCCTTTTCTCGTATCTGTACTTTACTGAAATGTTTCCATGTGGGGAGACTTTTACTGTAGTGAAATCAGTCGTTCATGTTTATAAACGAGGACAAAAACGTGACTGGTGAAACACGCAGCGAGTCACCAATCAGGATCGAGCGCACGCTCTGTTTTACACGTGTTCTGATCGACGCTCGGTGCATCTACAGATCACCAACATACAGTTCAGCATCAGTTCAACATCAAGCAGAACATTTAGAGGAATAAATGATGAAGAAACTCCAGACTGGAACTCACCACCACACACGTGACCTCGTTTACACGTTTATTTTACATGATGATTGTAATAGAAATCAATCAGTGTTTGAGTCATTATTATTCTATTAATAGATCAGTGTGCTGAGAGTCACATTCGAGTCTTTACACAGAAACTGAGGTGATGAAGTGAAGAATTTTGTGATAAAAATGATCACAGGAACATTAGAGTTATAATAAATCACTACTACTGTGGATACTTAAGTTCATTTGAAGACAAAAACTTTTGTACTTTTACTCAAATGAAAGTTTTAAGGGAGAATTTTACTGGAGTCACATTGTATGAGTTTATCTTTACTTTACTCAGGTACAGGGTTTGGGTTCTTCATCCTCCACTGCTGAATTGGTATTTAGTATTTTTATTTAACAGTTTACGGTACTGAACTGGTAATTAGTGTTTTATATTTAACATCTTACAGCACCGAACCAAGAGAGACCAAGAGTTAAAATAAAAATGTAAAACCACGCCCCCTGGTGGCAATCATATGTGTTTCACACAATTCTGTACCAATCATGTCAACCAATCAATTCCTTCAGTATAGTTCTATTGAGTATACTAGTGGATATTTAGGTTGTTTTCGAGGAGCAGATTTTCACCATCCCGCTGCTATTTTACAATGTTACCGCAAAAAATGTAAAAATTCTACAAATCTATTTGAGGCCAATGTTGTTAAAAATGTGTTTATTAGAAACAAACCTTTGAAATCTGATGTACAACAAAAGCATTCGGATATTTTTAAGGCACATTTTTACACAAGAAG
>MU552100.1:2901643-2906497 GCA_024362625.1 Silurus asotus
TTAAAACCTCGTCCAAATCATCATCTCCACCATCCCCATAACGCGCCTCCTGGTCGCCACATCTGGAAGCGCTCAGTTGCATGGAATGTCGTTTGGCACGACTCGTGATCGTGGTCCGTTTTCCTCCGGCGCACGTGCGTGGCTTTAAGATGACTTCTGATCACTTTTTTTTTGCGAAACAATTTTTAAAAATGCATTTTGTTGTTTGCAAGTCCGTGATATAAATCTAATCACTCAGAGAAGCGCGAGCTCGGACACGCAAATCCGTCCACGCAGATGGAAACGCCGTAACCAGGGACAACGGGAAGAGTCACGGACACGCGCTGTGCGTGTTTAGGAGCTTATTCATGAGATCCACGGACACGCGCTGTGCGTGTTTAGGAGCTTATTCATGAGATCCACGAAAACGCGGGATCTTTAATATTTTTCTGATTAATTTTTTTTTTTTACTTTTTCTTTCGACATCATTTTTCCCGAGTCGGGATTAGTGATCTAATTTTATATCATTCACTTACACTTTTATCCTTTACTCTGTGTTCAACCACACACACACACACACACACACACACACACACACACACACACCTACATGCACACACTCTTACCAGAGTAATCCGGAGCAGTGGCAGCAGAAGGTGGGCTGCTTGAAGAAGTGCGCTTTGAACTTGTGGTCCTTTGCTTCGTGTACGGTCTCCTGCCGCCTCGCGCCCTGTGCGTCACTGTCCACTGCTGGGTCAGACATGTCCGGAGTGTACGCGTGAAGTGTTGGGGAGATGTGGTTCTGCACGAGCTGAAGGTCTTCCCTGGAATGCAGCTCCTGTTCTCCTTCTTGGCTGTGGGAGGTTTTTTAAAAGACCTCAGAGACCACGCCCTGTTCTGTCCTCAAAAACAACCCGAGGATGACGGGGTGTGTTACATCACACAATCTGTCTGTATCACGTAATGGTCCACTTCCTGTTCAAAGTTATAGAACAGAGAATCTATACCACAAAAACAACTCGGACCGGAAATGAGTTATCAGACAGCGGGTTAAAAATAGCAGATGTTTACTACAAACAGGACGCTGAAGGTGTGAGAGAGTGAGACAGGAAAGACGTGAAGGAAATCATTGACAGACAGAACAGGTGATTAGAGTTTACAGGGTGGAACACTGATCAGTGTGTTGGAACTGTGCACTGTGTAATACAGATCCCTGAACATCTGGAGTGGAGTGGAGTGGAGTGGAGTAGATCATTAGAGAACACAAGCAGCACCTGGGCAGTGCAGCAGATTAATGCCTCAATGCTGGAGAAACTGCATTGTAACATTCTTCAGGTCTTACCTACCAAAGTGCTCCACTTCTACTGCATTCCCATTCTACTACATTCTACTACAACACCTTCACCCCTACAACATCTGGAGCAGTTCACAATCAATATTTGTCTAATAACATGACAAAAACTTTATGTAAATAAAATACAACCTATTTACCAGAGATGCAGACTCATAATGTGCAGCGCCCCCCAGAGGCTGTAATCCAGTGGTACGGCTCGTATTCACTGGTCTGGAGGTGGAGATCAAACCCTTTCCCGCGCTGAGACACGCTAGCAAACTTCAGGGTTGGTGACCTCCTCACCATGTCTCACTTTTCTTCATAATGGATTTTTAATTGTCTGAGACCAAATAAATTTCTCTTCCCCTGAAAGTGTAAAAAAGTGTAACTCAGATGTATGAACGTGTGCAGAGCTACACACGTGTTTTAACAGTCGATCTCGGCTGTAACAGTTTCACTCTAAACAACCAATCAGAGGACGGAACAGTGCTGACGCTATTCTGATCCAGTGATCTGCTCTGTGAGGAGAATCTGAAATCTGATTGGATATTCCCCTGTAAGTGTAAAAAGTGTAACTCAGATGTATGAACATGTGCAGAGCTACACACGTGTTTTACCAGTCCAACTCGACTGTAACAGTTTCCCTCTGAACAACCAATCAGAGGACGGAACAGTGCTGACGCTATTCTGGGCCAGTGATCTGCTCTGTTAGGAGAATCTGAAATCTGATTGGATAAAGAAACAGAGCTGTTGGTAATATTCTCGATGGTAAAAGTCCAGCAGTACTGATTCTGAAGGTTCTGAGCAGATTAGATTCACATGGAAGCACATAGAGGCTGAAATCTGATTGGACAAAAAAATCTACATCCACATCCACGTAGTGAAGCAGTGCAGCCGAGAGAAACACTCCCACATGAAGAGAAGAAACTGATGGAGGAAATTATTACAATTTGATGGAACAAATATTAGAGTTTAGGTTGTAAGTGTAGATCAGAGCTTCTGATGGTGTTTAGTTTTTGCTGCACCACTGCTTTCACTCATTACACCCTTACACAAATATCTGTACCTTCTTCTTCTTACATTTTCAGACTTTTTTTTATTTACTTGGTGAAATGTCAATACTTTTTCTTCAAACTGCACCGTTTTTAGTCCTTCAACCAATTTCCTCTCATCGCGCTGCTTTTTCATTCTACTGCTGGTGGATCATCTCCTGTCTCTCACACACCACGGATGTAGTTTCTGAAGCTCACGATGAGCAGAGCAGAAGGCAGTAAGAAGTCTGGAGTTAACGTGGATGAGACAGAGGGAGTCAGTGATGAGAACATGACTGAGAACAGACCCATTCCTGATCATCATCACATTCTTTAATCACATTTAATAGTGCACCAGGGTATAACAGCAGGAACTCCACACTCCACTGCGTGCCACAGTAGAGCACCTGGTCGCCTGGTCACCTAGTCGCAGGAAACCAGCATGACCTGCATGTGTCTACACTGGAGAGCATGTTAAATAGATGCCTGCTGAGAACTTCTCACCAGACCGTGTGGTAAAACAGAGCACTATGATGTGCAGCCTGCACATTCCTGCAGTAGATAATGGACACTCCATGGGGTGTGAAATACATACCTAAAGCTTTTGACCTCAGAAGAACTGGGATAAGAGCGACGAGGGCATTGATACTGGTTTATGAGCGAACTTTATGGGCTTAAAACCACAAAAGCTCCACCCACTCCCCTTTATACAGCAGTGAATAAGCAATCTCCTCCAGATCATCACATGCTCCGACTTGTCCACACACTCAGCAGGAAATAACAAAAAATTACCTGAAGAACATAAAAAGAACATAAACATTTTAATAACCGGTGTTCCGTCTACAAATATAAAACTGCCCCACCTGAAACTGTTCACACGTGAAGTCTTAGTCATTCTCCCCTCCTGCAACATTCCAATCAAAAGGTACAAAACTACTTCTATTTGTGTGTGTGTGTGTGGGGTGGGGGGTGGGGTGTGTTGCAAGTTCTTTATTTTATAAGGATTTACATAACTAGCTGACACAAACAGGAACGCTCGTGACGTAAATGATCCTGAAATAGACTTTTATTATCCGAGATAAGATTATAATCCGATTGAGGGTTTAAGATAAGGAATACCACATCAACCAACTATGTCAGGAAGTGAGGAAAGTACGAGGCCAAACCTGAAGCTGAAGCTGAAAGCGAGGATTACGTGCTGGATCAAGTGCTATTCCACACACTGATGAGAAGAATGGGTTTGGAGACTCTTGTGTTTGGTTAGAGGTTTTTTTTTAGACAGAAAAGAAGAAAATGCTGATCAGGCTGTATTTTCCAGCCTGGTGTTCGGAGTTGAAGACCCACTTTGTGACCTTGTGGTTGTGGCTCTTGGTGATGAGAAACATTCAGAATATAAAAGTCTTACTGGTGTTTCTTCTAAAAAAGTTACTCATGTAACATTTACCAGCGTTTATCTCAGGCAACATCTACACTGAAACTGAATACGATAAATCTAAAATCAGTGTTTCTGTCTAAAAAACCACACGTCCACACTATCATTCGTACCACTTAAAAAAAAAAGTTGCTCATCCAAACTGAAACATCTGGAAACACTCATGTTCCTGTACTGCTCGTGAACAAAAGAAATATCAGCGAAAAATATGCGTTTTTCCAACAAAAACTTATTAGTGTGGATATTTACTGATGACGTACGTTTTCTTATCCAGTGTCATGCATAAGTATTGACCCCCCCTTCTGAGATTAGCAGATGAGCACAGGCGACAGAACCCTGATGACCCTTTTAACATAAACAGTCTACAGTCTGCTACAGTGACTCAGGACTACAGTTTGCTCTGATCTCCATCACTGCACCTCAACATTGTTTATCTGTAATAAATGGACATTCGGTGGAACCCAGATGAGGATGAGGTTCCCCCTCCTGAGTCTGGTTCCTCTCAAGGTTTCTTCCTTCTGCATCTCAGGATGTTTTTCCTTCACCACAGTCTCCACCGACTTGTTCATCAGAGACAAACTTACACTTATACAGAACATCTTCATTTTTATCCCCACATCATCTGTGTGAAGCTGCTCTGAGACCATGTTCATTATTAAAAACTCAATACAAATAAACAGGAAGTAAATTAAAGTGGTTCACACAAGAACAGTGGTTTCCATGTGACTCAATACACACAATAACAACAACAACAACAACAACAACAATAACGACGACTAAACAAATCGTCTCTCGATCCCAGTGTTTTTTCTATATGACATTTGTTGCTAAATGTTTATATGATTACAGACTCCAGGTCACAGTTGTTGTTGTTCGTTAGAAATTATTTTATGTGTGTGGGGTTACAGGATTGTGGGGTGAATTTAAATGGTGTAAGACCCCATTCAAATTCTCCTGTGTGAGTGTGTGTGTGTGTGTGTGTGTGTGTTTGAATAAGAATAAGAGAGTGATTCTGTGTGTGTGTGTGAATGAGAGAGAGAGAGAGAGAGAGAGAGAGAGAGAGAGAGGGTGTGTGTGTG
>MU552100.1:2923688-2926188 GCA_024362625.1 Silurus asotus
CAACACCGAGCCTTCATTGAGAAGATTGAACACTTGTAACGCAGATCATGGCGAGAACTTGGTTTCTTAAAACTGAGAATTAAATAGACCTAGCTAGAAGTTTTAATAAAACTTGGTATATCTTCTCATAAGTCTTTAACTTATGTTCTTCATGCTCCTCTTTCTCTACACCAGTCATGGATGCTCGGAACCTGGTGCCAATGGACCCAAACGGCTTATCGGACCCGTACGTGAAGCTCAAACTGATTCCTGACCCCAAAAGTGAAAGCAAGCAGAAAACCAAAACCATCAAGTGTTCCCTCAACCCCACCTGGAACGAGACCTTCATGTTGTACGTCATATCTCCATGTCTTTATAGAAATTAGTTGAAGAAAAGAAATCTTTCTCTTCTTGTTCACCTCGTTTGTTTGCTCCCGTAGCAACCTGAAAGAGACGGATAAAGACAGACGTCTGTCTGTGGAGATCTGGGACTGGGATCTGACCAGCAGGAATGACTTCATGGGTTCGCTCTCGTTCGGTATCTCCGAGCTCCAAAAGCAAGGGGTCAGTGGCTGGTAAGGTCTTTACAGAGGGTTTCAAACCATAATCGCTCTCGAACATCTACACTCCTTCACTCGTCACTCATCCTTTATAAAATTTGAGGTTCCTTTGATCTTATCGTCCTTCTCTGATAGGTTCAAACTGCTGAGCCAAGAAGAAGGCGAGTATTTTAATGTTCCGGTCCAACCAGACGGAGAGGAAGGCAACGAGGAACTGCGGCAGAAGTTTGAGGTCAGAGAAATTTATTTGCTAGAAATGAACCACTAGGGGGCCTAGTTCCTCTCACACCTCAGCCTCAGATACAGTGATTTATTTATTAAATAATGTGATCGCTGTTCTCGCTCATTCTGGTTCTTCATACGGTTCTTCTCAGAGAGCCAGGATCGGGCCAGGCAACAAGAACACCGACAGCTCGTCCTCTAACGACATCTCCAAGTACGACGCCAATGGCAACCAGGACCGCGTCAAACTCTCCGACTTTAACTTCGTCATGGTGCTTGGAAAAGGCAGCTTCGGAAAGGCGAGCACTTGTTTGGTTTTTTCTTCCTACAGAACGTTGTAACGATTCATCTGTGATCGTTTCATAACCACATTCCTGCTAACGAGCCGTTGCTATAGAAACCGCAACGTACTCGGACCAGCACATAAATTGTAAACATTTTTGACGAATCAGAATCCAGAATGAGATATCATGTGACCATATTTCTGTCTCTGATTTCCCACATACTAAAAAAACGGTGCATGTGCAGGTGATGCTAGCCGAGCGCAAAGGAACGGACGAACTTTACGCTGTGAAGATCCTGAAGAAGGACGTGGTGATCCAGGACGATGACGTGGAGTGCACCATGGTGGAGAAGAGAGTTCTTGCTCTTTCTGGAAAACCACCTTTTCTCACACAGCTGCACTCGTGCTTTCAGACTATGGTACACACACACACACACACACACACACACACACACACACAGATCTTGTGCAACTTCTGCTTTCACTGCTTCTCCAAATCACATAAACTTGTATATTCAAATTCACATTCAGTTCCTCATTCCCTCCTGCTGCTTCTCCCTCAGTTAGCATGAGAACCAGATATTAGCACAAATGGAAGACTGTAGGAGGTTGTGAGGAGACTGTATTAGGTTGAGGAGATTGTGGGAGGTTGTAAGGAGACTGTGGGAGGTTGTGAGGAGACTGTAGGAGTCAAGAGAAGACTGTAGGGGGTTGTGAGGAGACTGTGGGAGGTTGAGGAGATTGTGGGAGGTTGTGAGGAGACTGTATTAGGTTGAGGAGATTGTGGGAGGTTGTGAGGAGACTGTAGGAGGTTGTGAGGAGACTGTGGGAGGTTGTGAGGAGACTGTGGGAGGTTGTGAGGAGACTGTGGAAGGTTGTGAGGAGACTGTGGGAGGTTGTGAGGAGACTGTGGGAGGTTGTGAGGAGACTGTAGGAGGTTGTGAGGAGACTCTAGGAGGTTGTGAGGGGACTGTATGATGCTGAGGAGACTGTAGGAGTCAAGAGAAGACTGTATGGGGTTGTGAGGAGACTGTGGGAGGTTGTGAGGAGACTGTAGGGGGTTGTGAGGAGACTGTAGGAGTCAAGAGAAGACTGTAGGGGGTTGTGAGGAGACTGTAGGGGGTTGTGAGGAGACTGTGGGAGGTTGTGAGGAGACTGTGGGAGGTTGTGAGGAGACTGTGGGATGTTGATGAGACTGTGGGAGGTTGAGGAGACTGTGGGAGGTTGAGGAGACTTTGGGAGGTCGTGGGGAGGTTATGAGGAGACTGTGGGGAGGTTGTATATATGTATCTATTACATCATATATTTACTGTCTGTTTAGTTTTACTGAGTTTACTGTGTGTGTGTGTGTGTGTGTGTGTGTGTGTGTGTGTGTGTGTGTAGGACCGTCTATACTTTGTGATGGAGTACATTAACGGTGGAGATCTGATGTACCAGATACAGCAAGTAGGAAAAT
>MU552100.1:2928688-2966516 GCA_024362625.1 Silurus asotus
CACATGATCTGCTTGAGAGAAACGATGGTTATAATGGATAAAGAATAAAACACTTGGAGGGATGACGCTACAAAAAAAGAATCAACATCTGATTATTTTATTTTATTAAAGATTCTCCCCCAAGAGTTTCATTCTGCTTATACCACAGCGAGTGCGTCGGTATTTATACATATTTATTTAGCTCCAATTCATCCAATCAAATCAGACCAATCAGATTCGAGAATCCAGCAGCGCTGTGGTATAAACCCACACCGCCCAAACCATGACCTTCAGCATTAATAAACCATCCTGTATCACAATATATCATGGAAAGGCTCCTCAGCACATGCCGACCAAAACGCTCATGAGATGCCTTCTTCATCATCTCACAGATGAATCAGCTCCATGCTCTTCACGTCTAAATTTGCCTCCACTCACATATTAAAGCCAGCATTCTTCAATCACATTTGCTTTCTACTAAAGAATATTCTTTAGTATTTATTTTTATTTGTAATAAACGAACCAGCGGGATTGGAGCAGTCAGAGATCCAGAGCTTCCATCTGATCGGCGTGAAATTGGACCTCATCGATCTCTCTGTGTCTTAATCCCGTGACGTTTTCCTGCAGATTTATTGTTTGATTTTATTTATTTATTGCTTTGGCGTGTTTGTGACATCTTGGGTTGTTTCATTTTAAACCACCATCCTCCCATCGCACTCCTCTTTTCTCTCGTCTTCTCCACAGTGCGGTCGAGACGCAGAGAACTTTGACCGTTTTTTCACCCGCCATCCTCCAGTCCTGACCCCTCCCGACCAGGAAGTGATTCTTAACCTGGACCAGGACGAGTTCCAGGGCTTCTCATACATTAACCCAGAATTCCCAGCACAGGAGTCCAAGTAGCCAATAGCAGCGCGGCGCTTGCACCGAGGTCCAATCGGAATCGGACTAAGACCTAATGAGCCAATCGTCTGTCTCTACATTTACGCTTCCGTTTGTTTTAAGCAATTCATGCAGGTTTCTCATTTCACACACACACACACACACACACACACACACACCAGAGAGCCATTTCTACACTGTTACAAACTGGTAATGTTCTGAGTTTAGTACATGATGAGTTCTATATTATACATGTTTACTTTTTATTATCATCCGGTTCAAAATAATGACTGCTGTATTCACTTATGTTTTTATTTTATTCTTTTTTTTGGGTAAAGATTATAAATCCGATATAAAATGATAGCTCATATATTCTACATCGAAAAGATTTCAAGTATAAAACGTTTCCCAAAATATATAAAACGCCGCCTAGTTTCGTTCAGCGTTCATTCTGTTCCCGCTACTTTAGTTTGTTCGTTATTTCCGGGGCCTCGTTTATCAGTGAGGCAGGTACGAGCGCAAATCCATCGCATCGCGTTCGTGAGCGTTTGGAGAGAAAACGTCACGTCCCGTATATTGACCTCGATCGCTGCTAGTATATCATCTACGCTATCCCGTTTATATCGCTTGCTATTTTATTGACTAATACGACCAGCGGTTCAGAACTAAAGTATCGGCGCCCTATAAAAGGAGGCGGGGCTAAGGGAGCGGTAGCGGAGCTGCATTACTTAGTTATTTTATTTTTTATTTCAGCTTTTTTAAATATGGAGATTTGTGGGCGTGGCTTAATGTTAATGTTCATTATATTAATCAAAGGAATTTGGTGTGGAAAAAAAATACGGCAGGGTTTTGTTTTCTGTTGTTTTTTTTTACTTTAGTTTGTCTGTGAAATGAAATATTTACACACAGTTTTGCTAAAAAAGATGGATAATCGAGGCCCAGAGCGAGCTTGCGTTTACTCAAACCGGTACGCCGTTTCTTTATTCCGTCGTATCTCTGTGCCAAAACTAAAGTCATGTCAGGATCCGAGTTCGATCTTGTAGTCAGTTTACATCATCAGTGATTCTCAAACCAGTCTTTTATTTGTTATTGATTTTTTTGCTTTCCATTTCTCAGCACTTATGTATCACGTATACAGTGTTTATAGAATAAGTACGAGTATACGGGGGGAGGGGGGGGGTGTAGTGAGGGCAAGACCTCATGCATGAACTTGTATGTAAGGATTGTAAGTCCATCCTTCCATCCTTACTCCAGGAATTTTCTCACAGTCCCAAAAGTGGTATTATGAGTTATATTATTGTTTTTCTTTATAAAAAAAAAAAAAAGAAAAGAAAAAAAAAAGAAAGAACGAGAACATATCTTTTGTGGTTAGTTTCTGTGTAGTACAATATTATAGATATATAAATATATAATTCTTTATTGTAAACCCTGAAGCCCTCAGAGTATTTGAATGAAAGTAATGCAATCCACTGTGAAGAGACGCCACATTTTACATTATACATATAATTTAGTATAAAATTAGGATTATTCTTGTTGTTGTTGTTTTTTTTTTTTTTTGGTTTGTTTGTTTGTTTCTCTCACAAAATGAGAATCCATTCCTGGCCATTCATACGACACATTGTTATCACGGGATGATAATGTGTTGTTTATTGAGTTTTCATTGCCCTTTAACCGAACGCCAGTCTTCACTGAATGACCAGAAAAAAAAAACCACGCTGAACTAAATAAACGCATGAATTCATTCAAAACCATTTCACTCTCATGCCCCTGATGTGTGAAGTTACATGTATTCAGAGTCGGGGGACGCGGGGACGTCGCTCAGGTTGTGTCATTCTTATCATGTATATTAACATCAGGATCACGTGGAACTGAAAAACACGATGATGTTCGATTCTGATGTGATGAAAATACACAAACACACACACACGCACACACACACACATACAAAATCTCAGGACCATTTTACACTGTTGATGCTTTTCATTTTCAGCTTTTCAGTGCTAAAATGCACAAACGCTAGAGGATTTATTTTATTCTTCAAGAGCATCTTTAAAAAAATTCATCCCGAAATGATGTTTTTACTCGAGTTCGCTAAACAGATTCATACAGAGAAAGTCATTAAAGTCAATCGGAAAACCTGCAACTGTTCAGGAAAACCACGAAGTCAGCCAATAGCTCAAGATATTAAATCCAGATGTTTCCTCCTGCAAGCACACTGCATGTGATGTATTGACATGCCAACACACACACACACACACACACACACACGTTCACAGGAGGCCCTAAGGCGTAACAAATCATGACCATCTGCTGGAACTTGTCTGAAGACATGCCTGTGTGTGTGTGTGTGTGTGTGTGTGTCATTATACATCCAAGTAAGAAATACCCCTATGAATTTTTGTAAGAACATCTGGAAGCAGCTGTAGTAGGCTCACAAAGACCAGGCCTGAGGAAAATGCAGGTGAGAAGGTGCTCCTCTAAACCCTAACTGAAGGTAGGAATCTGCACATGGAAAAACTGTAAACGTCCGTCTCTGTGTTCCTGCTGTTCTGTTCTTCACGAGGACGTGACTCGTCTCTGTAGTGTCCTCATAATTAAATCCAGCGAGTCAGTTGGTGACGATGGGAACAGGAGGGGAGCGAGTGTAGATTGTTGAGAAAGAGCTTCAAAAAATCTTCACTATTATTATCAGTAATAATAATCATTATCATCTGTCACGATAACTACCTGCATGTCTTCCCTCACCACATCCATAAACCTCCTCCTTGGTCTTCCTCTTTTACTCCTTCCTGGTGTCTCCATCCTCAGCATTCTCCTACTGATATACCCCATGTTTCTCCTCTGCACATGTCCAAACCATCTCAATCTCACCTCCCTCACCTTGTCTCCAAAACCTCCTACATGTGCTGTCCCTCTAATAAACTCATTTCTAATCCTGTCCATCGTCGTCACTCCCAATGAACATCTCAACATCTTCAGCTCTGCTACCTCCAGCTCCACCTCCTGTCTTTTACTCAATGCCACTGTCTCTAATCCATACAACATCTCAGGTCTCACCACAGTCCTATAAACTTTCCCTTTCACTCTCACAGATACTCTTCTATCACAAATCACTCCTGCTATCACTCTTCTCCACCCACTCCACCCTGCCTGCACTCTTTTCTTCACTTCTCTAACACACTCTCCATTACTTTAACTCCTCCACCTTCTCCACCTCTTCTCCCTGCAACCTCACCCCTCCACTGCCCTCCCTCTCATTCACACACATGTACTCTGTCTTACTCCTACTGACTTTCATTCCTCTTCTCTCCAGCGTGTACCTCCACCTCTCCAGGATCTTCTCCACTAATCACAGTATCTACTGTAGTACCATACGCCTGGGTGTAATGATACCTAATAATATAATATACTGTCTCTGGGCAGTTTTCTGTTAGTATTGATGGCCATAACACACAGTGTGAGTGTGGTGAAGATCTGAGAACATCACATTTTTTAGCCAGGAAAACAGTGAGTTTGGTGGTTTTTAGGGCAAAAAAGTCCACCTACGATTTTCACCAAATTCACAGAATCCGTTCAGACGCTTGGACAAGAGACAAAACTTCACTTAGTTTTAATCGATTACATTCCAGAGCTGAGATCTGAGACCCTCATTTCCTTCATATTATACTCAACAGACACATGGGTTTGAGACACTAGACATTTTTCTAGACAGACACACAGAGAGACAGAGAGACAGACAGAGAGACAGAACTTTACAGTAGCCATTCAGCAATTAAATGCAATTTTGCATATATATATATATATATATATATATATAGAGTAAAGTATCTCAACATAACAAAAGTTGTTCTTATTTTAATTTTCTCGGCCACATGCTCGCTGCAACAAATAGTTCTGGTTATCATCATGATGCTGCCTCTAGAACATGCTCCTATTCCGAATACACAGAAACAAATACGGATTATCGCAAGAAAACAAGAAAGAAAAAACATCTTAGGACCTCCATATGAATGTTTCCCTCCCACCACTGTTCCTTTTTTTTAACTCTTAAGTTATTTGTATTGAACTTTTAACAATAACATTTTCCCAATGCAGATTAACGGAAATAAATCATTACCCACACATTTAATTCATTATTTTCTCTCTAAGTTTCTCCCCAATGAGCAAATCTGTGGAGAAACCTTCAGACCACGTCGACACCAATCTGGATAAATCTGAATACAGCGTCTGTCGTCTAAAAATGATAAATCCGTGTCACACTTTTGTTTTCATTAGTTTCCCAGAAGCTGCTCATCCACATTAGAACATCTGAAAGCGCTTTCGTTCCCTGTACCATGCACGAGCCAATCCTGACGTTTTTAACTTTCCGGCTCTTTGAAACGTCGCAGCAAAGTCGAGGAAAAGCACCGTCACGTGACTAAAAACACATCCTCCCTCGAAAGCCTGGTTTCCACACTGTGACGCGGAAACTGCGTTTTTAAATGCATCCACTCGGAAGAGCGCTTTCAATAAGCTGCGTTTCTGCTGACTGAGAACACCATGACCTTAGAAAAACCAGACTCACATCATCGTCCTCTGATCATGCTCTACACGTACACCCAACGTGCTGAAGATGTTCAGGAGCTCATACCTGGGCATCAATGGAGCGTTGAATGATTTTCACCATGTTTTCCAGAGTTTTCCTTTCAGGCAGCAGGTACACGCTGTGATGGCGTTGGTCAGGATGCTCTCAGTGGTGTAGTGATAGATACTTCCAGGTTGATAAAAACCTGAAATAAATGTGCAGTAAACAGAACAGTACATCCTCTACAACGGGTATTTTGATCTACATACAAATTACAGGAAGTCCCCAACTTACCATCAAGTCAAGGAGCAGTGCACACATACGACAATGTCCAGCAGATACCTGAGCAGATACCTGAGCAGATACCAGAGCAGATACCTGAGCAGAACAGATAATCCTCGATTTGTTTGCTCGATCTCTACATCTTCTTTCAAACCAAAACCAGATATAAACTTCCCACTTCCTTAGCATTTACCACCTGTCCATCCTCTACACATCACCATTTCTATCATTAATTCCTCTCTGTCTCATATATATATAATTATATATCCACCATGTCACCTGAGACTCTCTCCAGACCTGACTTCTACCTCCTGTTCTTTATCTCAATTTCTAGAAAAACCGGCGCGACACTGGCAACTTCGACAAGGAGTTCACCAAGATGGCGGTGGAGCTCACTCCAACAGACAAACTCTTCATCATGAATTTGGACCAAAACGAGTTCCAGGGCTTTTCCTACACCAATCCTGAGTTTGTCATTCAGGTCTAAGCTCTGGTCTGTGATCGGCTTCCCTTCTTCACCACTGCATTAACGTCTATCTCTCTTCGAACGCCAGATGAGGAGCTCGGCTTTTTCCGCCCGCTCATTTCCCCCACGGCCCGTCTGATTCAGGGGGGGGAAGGGAACAGAGATCACCAACAATCTTCATAATCTCCATGAGAATGTTTTGTCATCTCCATGAGAATTATTCCACCATTCCCTCGATTTACTGCTGGACAAAAAGAAAATCCAGTTCTAAGTTTTAGTAAATACAAAATAAAAACAATCCCAATAAACAATTACAGTCAGATAGAAGAAAATAAATAGATCTACTGGATATGTAACCTAAATTATAATAACTAATACAAGTCTTAGAAATAAATAATACATCACCATCCATGTTTTCTGTCCAATTCATATCATCTCATTATTAGCATGCACACATCACTTTCGGTTTATAAACATAGGCAGCATACTTAGTGATCAGAGCAGCGTAGACGACGTGTGGGAGCTTGAATTCATCTGAAGTTTGAAGTTGAGATCATTTGTTGTTATAGTTAATGGTGTTATAATGACGTGTATAAGTATTCACCCCTCTTCACGGAACCTTTCCACATTTTGAAGCATGAGGGTGGTAGAATCATGTGCAGATTGACCTTAAGCCTTGTGTCAGACTTTATATTTATAGCCTGGGACAAGCCACAGTCGCGTTATACATTTTTTTTAATGATATTTTTTATGTCGCTTTGGATGTGAAAAGTTTGAGATCTTTTTGAAACCCCTATGTAAAAAAACTTGGTGTTTAATTTGACTTAAAAATCACAATTTCACATGGGTTTCGATTACGCAGCGCAGGAAAGTTTAAAGGGGGGGTGAATACTTATGCACAGCTAAGGTGTTAGCGCTATTTATATCCTGCTACCACAATTTAAATGTGTATAAAAGATCAAATTTCCTGGACGCATGGTAGTTTTAATGATAAAGAGGAAACGTACACAACACTAACATTATCGTAACAACAATCATTGTTATTATTATTATTATTATTATTATTATTATTATTATTATTATTATTTTAGAAAACAGGTCTGGATTTGTGTGAATTTTGAACGCAGTTTCCTTCCAACACCACGGATCTTATTCGCTGTGGTGCTGCTTAACCGAGAAAAATCTTCAGGTTTTACTCGATTTCGGGAATTGAGGGTGTTAAAAAAAATAAGGTGTAGTCCACCATGTGCATGCTGGGTAGAGCTTTGGCTCGTCTAACTCTCGTGTCGATGTGTAATCGTGGTCGGATCTGTTGTTCTAGCATAGATCCTTCGAGATCCTGCAGTACGCTCCTTTACTTTTCTATGTAGAACTAAACATACCATAGAGATCCTAGTCTTCCATCTGAGCAAGTGTGGTGTGGTCATGTGACTGCTGGTGATGTATTAGAACTTGGGTAGATGAATGTTTGTGGCTAGCAGGTGTTAATAGATAAGAACATCCATTTTTAAACATTTTTCCATGTGGGTATCTGTGCGTGGGCCGCATGCACACACACACACACACACACACACACACACACACCGGGTAAAACACGCATGTATCTGATGCTGGAGGGGGTTTTGTTGTTGTTGTTGTTGTTGTTGTTGTTGTGGTGAAGATTTTAATATAAATGTAAAAATACTTTTAAGGGCTTCCGGTACTAACCTTCCCCTAGAATGAAGGATTTTAACTATGCAAGTCAAAAATACAGCAATGACAAATGTGAATGCAGAAAAATTAATAAAACACAAAAAAGATTTATCCAACGCTGGAGATTTAGCATGCTTCTTTACTCAAGTGTGTGTGTGTGTGTGTGTGTGTGTGTGTGGAAATAAAGCTGAAATTTCCAAACATTGTGTGTATTAATTCTTCTTCACTGTATATTGTGCACCTGATGTAATTAAGATGTTGTGGTTAGCAATCTTCTTAATTCTTCTCCTCTTTGCTACACCTCTAGACGTAAGATCAGGTAGAGCGCGTGAACATCGACGAATCCACCATCTTCTTTTTTGGACATTTGTTAAAAGGGGGAAAAAAAAGTCTGGAAATATGTTTCCCAGTCGAAAAAACAAAACGTGTCTCTCCAATCTTAACGTCTTCCAACGTCTCAAAACAATACAAAATAACACTGGAGCTTCATTTTCCATCACAACCCACATCTACACATCAGAACTGAAATAAACTCTTACAGACATCATAAAATACAAAAACAAGGAGTTCTGGATCACGTGCTTTTTCCCTGCTGCTGAATCCCGAGGGTGGAAGCAGAATCCTGAGATTTACAGCACTGAACTGAGTGTTTAAAGGAGAAGTGGATGATGTTTCTCCTGAAGCTTTCAATTTATTCCCAAAAACTTCATTCCACATGCTGGTGCTTTTCGCATAATCTTCTACTCAATGGACAGAGACTTTATCTCTTAGAACATTATTCTCAGGACTGAACGTTTCTGTTGGACCCGAGTGAGTCGAGCTTCACCGCGCTTCTGCAGCACCCACTGAATAGCGATAGCATCGGTATCTGACTGGGGTTCCAGTACACTTTGAAGCCATAGTTTTTTCCGTTGTAAAGCGCTGGTGCACGTAAACTCACTCTGAATGTGTGTAACTCCTGTAAACACACTCGCTCATCTTCACGCTTCACCGTCCCTGCAAACTGGAGTGCTTTATAATCTGCTCTCAGCCAGAAGAACTCCAGATCAGTTTCTAGTCCAGGTTTCCTCCACGTGTTGTCTCAGGAACTTTCTCAGTTACTTCTGGTCTTGTTAATCAGGACTCTGAAGCTACACTCAGATGATTGGATTCCCTCTACACAGAGCTTTGTTTCATTCACAACATCGATCTGTTGAAAAAGGGGCGGTCTTCTGTGACTCTGATCTCACACACACACACACACACACACACATCACTCTGCACACTGGAATGAGAACACAGCCACAGAAAGATCTCAGGATCTTACAGACAATCTGTAACCTGAGTGACCTCTTTTTCATCTCACTGATATAAAAACTATGTTCTTGAGAAGTTCCTGAAGAA
Organism: Silurus asotus; assembly: GCA_024362625.1. Lineage (NCBI taxonomy): Eukaryota > Metazoa > Chordata > Actinopteri > Siluriformes > Siluridae > Silurus > Silurus asotus. Next base: position 2,937,934 of record MU552100.1, read on the forward strand.
ACTCATCAAATCAGACCTCACCCTGTCCAGAGGAACGACGATGATATGATTCTTGTTTCGGCTCCATCTGGGATCATAATCTGAACAGCTGAAGAGCATCGTGAGATGGACGCAGCATGAGGCTGTGCAACCGTGGAGCACAGATGCTCATCACCACCGCCGGAGCCTTCACCGCTTTCAGCCTCATGACCATCGCCGTAGGAACGGATTACTGGCTTTACTCGCCCGGAGTGTGTCGCACCGAGAACACGGGAGACAACGAGACCAGCCGGAAGAACGAGGAGGTTCTCACACACTCGGGCCTCTGGCGTCAGTGCTGCATGGAAGGTGAACATCAAACTAGATTTCATCTCAAGAGATCTCCTCATGAATTTACTGCCACTGGGTGGCGTTACTGACACGAGAACCTGCTCACAGTTTAAAACCATTAAACCAATAAATACAACTCTGACTTTTAATTTACTTTATTTTGCCTCAACTTCATGGAAAATTGGAATATATTTCAGTTCGATTTTTATTCGGAGCAAAAAGTCGACGATTCGTCATTAATTTCTTCATTCGCTTCTCCCGTGTTCAGGTTTTTCCAAATTTATCTTAAAGTGAATATTAATCACAATTTATATTAAATATTATTATTCAGTTGTTCTAATGACTCAGCATTAATGAGTGAAATAATTACACACAGTTATTTATTATAAATGAGTATAAACTCTGCTGTTTTGGTATTGAGATGGTTGAGGAGAGAATTGGATTGAAAGTATTTCACTTGTAATCACTAAAATTCTACTTTGATGTACATCACAAGCGTGTCGTTTTATCAGTCTTTTATTCGCATGAACGTTATAAACCACACTCACTTCACCTGAACGTAAAAAACTACAATGTGGAATTTGATCTCATTCAGGTCACCATTTCCTGCTCAATAGTTTTCCAGATGTTTTACCAGATGTTAATGAAGCGTTTCTTTTAAAAGATCACAATTATTACTGCAATGATGAACTTACTGTTTTACAGACACTCCAAAATCTCAGATATGGACGTCATTAAACCTGAAACACACGAGCTTCCAAATAAAGTGTTCTTTTATTTTTCTTGAATCTAAACAGCAGATCTGAGATATTAAAGATTAGAGTTATATGAGTACAAATACTTAAGAAATTCATGTATCAGCAAAAATGAAGTCAAATTGTAGATTTTGGTTTCAAACTTTCACCTTCAGGAAACAGGAAGTGTCCCTTCGACCCGAATCTCCCCGTCTCTGACCCACATCAGAGCTTTTAATGGAAAGTGTAATGAAGCGTTGTGGCTGTTAGATGGACGTCGATACGGAGCGCCGGCGTCACGTCCCTCCACACTGAGCAGGCTGTGAATTCACCACTGTTCCACACAAAACCTTTCACTCTGGGTTTGTTAGTAAGGGGGTGAAGGAGCAGAATTACTGATTAGCGCAGCAGATACAGGAGCACATTTATCTATTAAAGCGTAACACGTGAGAGAGCACGTTTACACCTGTAAACATACCTTACACACACACACACACACACACACACACACACACAAACCCACTGCACTCACAGACCACAGTCCCAGGGTAACAATAACCAGATAAAAACTCACGCTTCATCAATGACAGTCTGATGTGGTGTGAGAATGTGAGATCATTTTATTTATCAGAACACACAGATGTTCATCAGCCCTAAAGTCCCCACTGTGTGTGTGTGTGTGTGTGTGTGTGTGTGTGTGTGTGTGTGTGTGTGTGTGTGTGTAAGGTATGTTTACAGGTGTGTGTAAAAACATTGATCATTTCCCAGAAGACGCAGAGTATGAACAAGATGCATCAGAATACCTGCTCCGTGAGTACCCACACACACACACACACCACACACACCACACACACACACACACACACACACACACACACACACACACACTCACAATTTGTTATGTCAATAAATAAGTAAAACAAATGTGTGTGTGTGTGTGTGTGTGTGTGTGTGTGTGTTATGCAGGAGCAGTACGTGCCTCCAGTCTTTTCCCCATCATGAGTGTTGGGTTGTTGTTTGTTGGTGGAGTGTGTGTAGCTGCCAGCGAGTTCTACAAAAACCGCTACAACGTCATCCTGAGTGCAGGAATATTCTTTGTCTCCGCCGGTGCACGCACACACACACACACACACACACACACACGCATTTAAAACAACAAACAAAATAATTAAAAACAGCAACTGTGTGCACACAACATCAATCATCTACCAACACCATCACAACTACTGGCAGCACCATAGCAACTGCCTAGCAACACATAGCAACCAAGTGCAACATCATAGCAACTTCCTAACACCATACCAACCTCATGCAACACCTTAGCAACCATGTGCAACACCTTTTCACTATTTCTGTAATAATTACTCTCTAAGCTTCATGATCATTTCCATCTTTTCACTTCTTTAATATAAATATTAAGTGTACATTCTTTTTAATGTTGAGTTTGTGTTTGGTTCTCTGTGTGTGGACTTTAATTCAAATAGTTGGAGTGTATTTAATATAAAGTTCTGCAGGCGCTGTAACGCGCGCTCGTGTGTGTGTGTGTGTGTGTGTGTGTGTGTGTGTGTTTCCAGGTCTCAGTAACATTATCGGGATCATTGTGTACATTTCCGCCAACGCTGGAGATCCGAATCAGAGCGAGTCGAAACGGAGTCACTGGTACGGCTGGAGCTTCTACTGCGGCGCGCTCTCGTTCATCATGGCGGAGACGGTGGGCGCGCTCACTGTGCACCTCTTCATCGACTCGCACCGCACGCGCTCTTTCCGTCGCGCGCCTCGGGGCCGCGCGCACATGCCGCTGCAGCGTCGCCGCTCCTCCAGCTACCGCTCGCGCTACCGCGCGTACACGCGCGCCCACGTGCACGCTCTGCCGCGCGGACACCCGCGCGGCGACGAGCTCGAGCTCCAGTCGCTCCGTTACGCGCAGGCCACGCCCCTACACCACAGCGCGCGCGCGCACTACATCAAAGCCGAGAACGGTCTCGCCCTGCACGCGCACGGCCCGTTTCACGAGAAGCGGAGCCAGTGCGCGCTCCCGCCTCCGAGCAGCAGCGCCGCCATGCGGAGAACCACGCCGGTGTGATACCACTGAGCATCATTCATAAATCTCATCAAATCACAGCTACAACACACACCAGCTGACATCACAAATAAAAATACAAACACAAACATCTGGAACATCTGGACAGCTGCTTTACACACTGGTGAGAAATAAAGAGAAAAACCTGAAATCTCTGAAAGAGTGGAAAGTTTCACACCAGCATTCAGATGGAGCTCAATTTTACAAAAAACATGTTTTAAAAAAAAAAGAAAATGCTCACAGGTACATAAAAAAATGTTGATTATTATTTAAATATGTAAATTTAAAGGAAACATTGTTGTAATTAAATAGTATTAATTATACACACTTTTTATTTCCTGTATATTAAATGGTTTTGTGCTTTAAACATTTATTCTTTTTTTTTTTTGACCAATCCAATAAATAAAATGTGCATGTTTTCCTCACACGCATTCTGCAGAGTAAAGGTTTACACACACACACACACACACACACACACACACACACACACACACACAGAATAACATTCAATGCAAATGATTCCAAAAACTCTCCTCAAGTCTCTCACAGAAGGAATGTGTTTTTTATTACGTTATAATTTCAAGTAAGCGCTTTCGCAGAGTCCCGAGTCCCGAGTGCGTTACGACCTTTATGACCTTCACTAATCCCCCACTATGCCGTGCGACTCTTCTCCAGACCCACCAGCTCCAGTCCCTCACAGCACGAGCGAGGACGAGGCGGCTTCATCTGAGCACAGCAAAAGAACACGGTTAGAGATTATTCACAATTATGGCAAGTCAAGTGTGTGTGTGTGTGTGTGTGTGTGTGTGTGTGTGTCTTACCGTGTTTGAGTTCCTGAGCTGTTGCAGTAAAGGGAAAGGCGTCCACTGGATGGGTTCGATGGGCCAGCTGCACACAGACAGGTCACTGGCCTTCCCGGAGTCGATCACACCGTCCGCTAGGCTGCACGTGCTCATGTCCCAGTGATACTGAGAGCTAAAACAAACACAAGTGTCTTTATTCTAAACTCAGTTCATTTTCAATTCCAATACTGAAAAATGTCAAATGTTACATTTTGCTTTAAAGAGTTATTACTGCACCTAGTGGTCAAACATAGGAACTGCAACAAACGGACAAATGCAATCGAGGCTTTAAATGAAGCGAACATGGATTTTACAGAGACCCTGCAGCTGGTTTAGATCATATCAGCTGATTCATTAACTTTTATAATATCGTAATAAAAAAATTACTGAACTTTTTTACAAAAATAATAAACAGCACCGAATCATGAAAATGTGCTAAATGTAATAAATATTAATATATTGATTATATGAATAAAAATTAAGGAAAATAAGACATTCATCTAAACAAACAAACACTCCAAATATCTAAAAACATCTGAAATTAATAAAAAAATACCAAAAACACTTCAAACCAACAGCATGTGGCGTCATTGATTCGCCGCTAGAGGCCGCTCTCACACAGTGTAACTCCACACGGAATCCATCGGTATGTAAATCAAATATCCGAGTTTCGGCAATCAATTATCGATGTCGATTAATCGGCAAAACCGATCATGTTCTTTTAGACACACACGCCTGCGGCTATGTTTTTGTTAAACGTTCTGTATATTTTCAGGTATACAGTCTAACTTTCATACATTTCTACCTGTTGGGATACACCGTATTGAGGTGTGTAACGCTGTCGGGGTAGGTGGAGGCGATGGAGAGGGTGTCGTCATGGTAACAGCAGGCCCGGTCCATCGCTCTCATGTGCAGTAACTCATCAGAGTGGCTGAAGGCAGTGTTATCCAGCGAGTCCTCCGAACCGGGCCAAGATCTTCTCCAGAAACGTGCCGAGAGCTCATCAAAGTGGTTAAACCTGCGGTAACTACACACACACACACACACACCATGTTCTTGCCATAGTTATCTCTGTGTGTGTGTGTGTGCGTGTGTGTGTTACCTGCTCTGTGTCTGCTCTGCTTTGGCTTGAATAAGCATTTTCTTAAAACGCTGCACAGCGAGAAAAGCCAGGAGTCCCATCAGCACTGCGATGGCGGCCAAAACACCAAAACACACACCGGCTAGACGCTGTCTGGTCATACGGAGGTCACAGCGCTGACCCATGAACCAGAAATCCTCACCAACAGGACACCTACAGCACACACACACACACACATTGATAGCCGAATCTGAAGCTGAGATCATGCAGGATGGAAGCTCAACACATTCAACAGAGACCTCATGATAATCCCTTCCTTCCATTTTAGTGACTCGGTTCATTAACCATCAAAACAAATCTTTTTCCATATTTACATTTTTTTCGTTTATATCGTTTTTTTGGTGGGAAACAAAATGTTTCCTGAGTCACATTAAAGACTCGTTCTTTTTATAAATTTTTTTTTTGTTTTTTTTTTTTGGTTTTTTTTACTTCTTTAGCTGTTCTCTTGTTAGAACTTCTCGTGTGAACTAGGGAGAGGGGAATGAGTAGGGAAAAGAGAGAATTTCCATCTGAAGCTGAGATCATGCAGGATGGAAGCTCAACACCTTCAACAGAGACCTCATGATAATCCCTTCCTTCCATTTTAGTGACTCGGTTCATTAACCATCAAAACGAATCTTTTTCCATATTTACATTTTTTTTTAGTTTATATCGTTTTTTTGGTGAGAAACAAAATGTTTCCTGAGTCACATTAAAGACTCGTTCTTTTTATTAATTATTTTTTATTTATTTTTTGTGGGGTTTTTTACTTCTTTAGCTGTTCTCTTGTTAGAACTTCTCGTGTGAACTAGGGAGAGGGGAATGAGTAGGGAAAAGAGAGAATTTCCAGGACTCACTGGCAGAGTGGACGTTGTCCAGAATGATGGACACAGATGCCGTGGTTCTTGCAGTACTCAGAGTGACACACAGACCTGCAGGTGATGTTCCCCTCGGAGGAGACACAGTAGAAATCAGATGGACAAGAAAACAGCCAGGAACACACATCAGTGTGCAGACCTGAAGCATGGAGAGAGAGAGAGAGAGAGAGAGAGAGAGAGAGAGAGTGTGTGTGAGTGAGAAAGAGAGAGAGAGTGTGTGTGTGTGAGTGAGAGAGAGAGAGAGAGAGAGAGTGTGTGAGAGAGAGAGAGAGATAGAGAGAGAGAGAGAGAGAGAGAGAGAGAGTGTGTGTGTGTGTGTGTGTGTGAGTGTGAGGGAGAGAGGGTGTGAGAGAGAGAGAGAGCGATAGGGAGAGAGAGCGAGAGAGCGAGAGAGAGAGAGAGAGAGAGAGAGAGAGAGAGAGAACACAAACAGGACAATGGTTTTTGTACTGAAATATAAATACAACATTTAATGTTGTCATCACAAGCAACCAGAACATCTGACATCATGTCTCTAAAACTGTTATGATGATAACGTGTGTGTGTGTGTGTGTGTGTGTGTGTGTGTGTGTGTGTGTGTGTTATTATTACCTCCCACTGTGATGTTTTTCACACGGACGCCACTCACAAAAACCCCCTGTGTTGGAAGTGGTTTCAGCCCCGCCTCCTTTAAGAGAGACTCCGCCCTCCCCAGCCAGGAGACCGCCTTCTCTGTCCTGAAGGTGACCACGGACTGCAGAACCGGACCACTGAACACGATATAAATAAAATAATAACAGAAAATGTGTTTATGCATTTGCTTTATTATTATACACCAACAGAAGATTGAAGAAGAACCACATATGGGTGGAAAAGGTGTCGGGTGTCCCAATACTTTTGGCATCAGCGTCCCTATGATTTAATAAATCAACAAAATAAAATAAATTCCCGGTTGAAGTAAAAACGAATATCTCGAAATGATGATGTCTTTACCTGCGCCAGGTCACATGCTGCCTTTGGAATCCTGCTACAGCTTCTAAAAATGGCGCCACCTGTTGGACACAACATCAACAGTCCACGTCTATTAGTAAGAAATTATTATAGAAATGATGATTATTTACCAAAAAATTACCAAACACACTTCATTTCTAAACTACACAATAAACAGCCTCTGACCAAACAACCCAGATGTTGAACAGATGTAAATGTAGCTAAATACAGTGATGAAACATTCTGGACTGATGTGTAGAACATTTCTAAAAACGTTCCATTTCATAAAGAACCCTGGTCAGTGTGTTGTCCTGCACCGGCTCGTTAGCGGAGGCCAAAGACAAACAAATCTTTGTTGTTGTTTTTTTTGTTTTTTTTTACAAATTATCATCACTACAATTTAGAAAAATCCTAAATCAAACCTTGGGAACTCGGAGGCACCTGAATTTCTAGAACTGCACTTAGGAAATAAACAAATAAGAAGATTTTCATACGGTTAGAAAACGTGTTAGAAAAGTCCACAGTCAATCCAGAACTAAAGAACACAGTCACTGTGGGAAGGTGATAAACCACACCCCTTTTTTTAGGAGGAGCCACAAAAAAAAAGCGCACAGGAAGTTGCTCAGTACCTCCACAAGTCCTGCATATGAGGAGGAGTTTTTCTCCAGGATCACCTGCAGGAGCACCTGGAACGTTTCCACTGTAACACACAAGATCTTGGAGTTAGTTTTCAAGAGCAGCAGCTGGAAAGAGTCTCCAGTTTTTTTTTTTTATTTGCCGAGCGTCCGTTCGATGTTACGCACCGTGGACGATTACTGGTTGGTCCTCGGTGATGAAGATCCGGCCCCTGTGTGACCAGTCTTTGGCTGGTTTTGTAGTGAGCATGCGGTGTGAAGATGTTGGCGTGATGGTAGGTGATGGAGGTGTGTGTTCTCCAGGTTGAGAGCGAGTGTTTGTGTACACTTGTGGTGGTGTTCGATGCGGCTGCACATTTGCGCTTGAGGTGAGAAGGTTCAGGATCTGCGTGGTCGTTTGAAGGAGACTCGTCTGAGTGGAGTGAACGTGTGTGGACGGAGATGTGAGACGTTGTGATGGAGAAGGAGTCGTAGGTGATGGAGGATCGCCTCCGGACGTGGACGGAGTGTAGCGTGAAAACGTCGTCGGTGGAGACTCAGTGCTACGAGCCGTCACGTGAGATGTGTTATTCTGCTCTGATGTTCTCGTGCTCGTCATCTCGTGGTCACTTTGCGTTTCAGCTCCAAGGTGACCTCTGGTATCTGCTGGAGATGTGGTCAGACCGCTGAGAGTCATGGTTGGATCAGTTTGCTTTGTTGTGGATGGAAAGAAGCTGGTGTGGAGCGCAGTGGAGATCAGCGGATCGTCCTGACCAGGTGTGTTTGGTGGATACGAGGTGAAGTCTCGCCCCGTTGATGTACCAGACGTCGTACGTGACTCTCCTGGACGTGAAGACGTGTGCTGTGTATCAGAGTCACTCACGTGGAGGTTGGAAGTTTGTTCGTGGGCTGTAGTGTATTCTTTGAAGGTGGTGTGTGATGCCGGGGTCGCAGTTGGGGTCGAGTATGTTTTTGAGAAATGGGTGTAAAACATGGGTGTGTATGAGGAAGACTCCGCCCTCTTCTGTGAGACAGTAGTAACGTAATCCGAAGCATCCGAGCGGAAATCCGACAGCGTGGACGTATCGATAAAACGTGAAACCGGTGAGGTCACGGTGCTCAAATCATCAGAAAGCCACGTAGGTGAACGATTAGAAACGTCTCCTGTGATACGAGTGGCTCGGGGTAAGTGTTTCGCTCGGCTCGTGTCCGTGTACGCAGACGTTCTCACAACATCTGCTTCGCCCGTGATGGACACGTGCACGTCGTTATTGTAGAAATGTTTCAGAGGAGGATCGAGATCAATCCTGGAGGTTCCTCGTGAACGATCAGCCGTCTCATCGGGTGTGGACAAGGAGATCACGGACGCATGAAGATCGAGTCCTGATACTGGAGCTCTATTTATTGAAGTGGTTAAATGAGAAGGTGCTGATGACATGACAGTGGAGTCAAAGCTCTGGGAGAGGGCATCAGGTGCATCCGAGCGGTCCGAGGGCGTATCCAGGGGTGTTTCACTGGTGCGTGTAGCGTGTTCTAGAAGCCTGTTTGTATTTGAATAGGTTCCTGTAGCTGTGGGCAGTGTCCTCGTGGAACGTTCTGGCCATTGTGTTCCGGCACTGGAGAGACCCGAGTCTCGTTCTGTTTCTGTGAACATGACGGCATGAGCGAGGGCAGAGATCACACTTCCAGCTTTTTCCTGTCCATTGTGTCGGCTTTCCTGTGGAACAACATGGAGTTTGGTCTTATCGCCTGATCCAGAGAACTCTCCACCCCGACCTGGAATTGCAGTCCCGAGCACGTGAGCGTTCCCGACCCTGAAAACGTCCGGGAGGAGGGACGGGCCGGGGGAAACGTCCCGTAAGGAAGAAGTGAGGTCGCTGTTGGAGACCGTGTGAGGAATGTGAGATGGATCATGACCTTCCTCTGACGTGTTCAAACCTGGAAAAATACACACACAAACAGGAACTTTTTAACTTCGAGGCTGAAATTCTGAAACCTGAAGAAAGTGTTTAAAGTCAGAACACAAAATATTTATGAAACTTTAAAACGTATTGTAGATGTTCTGGAGCTGTTAGTGTGTCCTGCAGACCATTAAACACCATCTTCAGTTCCTTCTTTGTTCCTTTTACTTCACCTCAAACACTGGCTTCTAGAGTTCTTTAATCCGAGCAGGATCATTAATAAGAAGAAAAACATCAGAGCAATTAAAACTCGTTTTATGAAGGTGATGATTTCATGACCCTCCTGAGCAAAAAATCACCAAATTACTTCAGGCTTGATATAATACGTTCTCGATTCCATAGTAACAGCGCTCTCTCTCTCTCTCTCTCTCTCTCTCTCTCTCTCTCTCACACACACACACACACACACACACACACACTTTTAAAACTAAAAAGGGGAATAAATAGTCCCTGATCAGGAAGGAGTCTCCGATATCAGGTTTTCCGACACTTCTGAGGAGAAACTCAGACTAACATCAGAACTGAAGATCATAAAGGGAATAAATGATGAACATGAGATTTAATTATTTAATTGTCGGGAGAGGAATGAAGCAGCGCGCGCGCGCGCGCGCTTCTTACACAATTTAACAGCAGTTAATATTAATGTGTATTATTAATTCCGCAAGAAATAAACTGCTGCTTTAAATAAGTTTATGCAAATAAAAGATTAAAGTTGATTTAATGATTATTTGGAGCTGATTGGTGTTGATAAGGAGTCGTGGTGAGGTGCACGTGATCGAGTGGATTACCTGTGATGTGTGTGTGTGTGTGTGTGTGGAGAGAAAGAACTTTACCTGCGATGAAAGTAAAAAGCAGGGAGAAGTGGAAAAGTCGCATTGTGTGATAGGACACATTCCAGCCGGAGAGCGCGAGCGCCTGGGCTCCAAATCTCCAAATCCACAGCGCGCGTGCTCCGGTGCGTCTCGTGCGTGTCTCCGGTGAAACTCTACACAGCGGGAACTGAATCGGTTTGTTTTATCCAGTTGTTTGTGTTTGTCGGAGTGTGTAACTGTTCCTCCTCCTCCAGTTTCTCAGCACCTCACACGGGACTCTACACCGAGCGCGCGCCGCCATCTGACTGCAATTAAAACAGCGCCTCGCTGCGGGGAGCGCGCGCGCGCACAGACACCGGAAACCCTCACCGTCTCATAAATAAGTGTGTGTGTGTGTGTGTGTGTGTGTGTGTGTGTACGAGTTAAAGCGCACAATAAACATAAAACACATACATACATATAAAATCACGTGCTGCTCATCCCCCCCACGTTTCACGTGTACGTGTCTTTATTTTATTCTAACATTAACACGCGCTAACTCGAACACACGTTTGGTTTATTTGGCACGTGGGATTTTATTTATTAGTGTTTTTCTGGCAGTCGCAGTTTCGCCCCGAAATTCCTTCATTTTCATTTTAAACCGCAATTTAATCAAATTTACACTTTTACTGCTCACGTTTACTTTCTCTCCATATAATACTGTGTGTGTGTGTGTGTGTGTGTGTGTGTGTGTGTGTGTGTGTTACACACATCCGGGTACAGCAGTGTGTTCACACTTACATATGGAGATGCCTGAGGATAAACACACACACACACACACACACACACACACGGAGGGAGGGAGGCAGTGTGTTTATGGCACTTCAAAAGGAAAAGAAAACACACACACACACACACACACACACACACACACACCTCTTGTAGAAGGAAACCTGGAGCTTCACTGCTGTTCCACTCAGATCTACAGCAGGATCAGATTAATCCGATCAGCACCACACCTACAGGTTTGTGTCTAATCTGATTTAAGAGTAAAATCACACCAGCCATAATCAACATCAACTGATCCTACAGCGTGTCAGAAACCCGGCAGCGTCTGGGGAATAAGTATTGGCACCCCTTCCCTCTAACTAAACCTATGCTGTGTCTGATCTTCAATAAAACCTGTTCTGTTTGATCTCCGATCGTTTCCAGTAGAACTGTTTAAACATTTAGAGGCACAACAGCTTTGATCTTTTTATTTTATGTCCCATTACAGCGTGTTGTAGAAGAGCATCATCAATCACTTCTCAGATAAACATCTGATCTCAGATCTCAAAATCAGACCCTTGCCTAATGAACAGAAGCGAGAGCTAAATAAAGGTCAGGAATGCTCTGGAATCAGGGATGTACACGTTTTTATTCTGGTCATGTTTTACGTCAAACGTTTCTATTTTACTGAACAATAAATGAGATCCGAAAGCATCCTGAAGCACCTACAGGAGAATCCTGCTGATCTCCAAACACGAGTCCAACCAAAATAGGAGAATAAACAAGTTCAGTCTCTGAACACAACACAGGGTTTACAGTGGTCAGGAGGTCCACATGCAGCTCTGCACCTGAAAAGTACAAAAAGATCATCACAATCAAGAAATGAATATAAAGTAGATGTTTATACGTGGACACGCGTTTGAGCTGGAGGTCTGGACTCACAGCAAGCGATCATTCATACACGTCCTTCTTATCTGCGATGTACTGAACAATGTCGTCAGGAGTCATCAGCTTCTCCCCTTCAGCGTCAGGAATCTCAAAACCTGCACAGACCCAGGAAGAGTCTGAGTCTCGTTACCATAGAAACGCTTTCCAAACCAATCAGAATCCAGAACACATCAGCAGAACTCAGGAGAACAGATCATGAGTACAAACCGAACTCGTCCTCCATGGCCATGATGATCTCCACCTGGTCCAGACTGTCCAGGCCCAAATCCTTCATGAAATGAGATGTGACCTGGAGCTGGTATAAAAAAAAAACAGTGTAGCAGGTTTCATAGGGGTTCTCTGGTTTCCTCCCACATCCCAAAAACAGTATGTTTAATCTTCTACACTAGTAAACTGCTGACATGCAGCAGGAACGTGCAGATGAATATACTTTCCAAATCATCTAACATTTAGAAACTACTCTAAACAGCTGATTGCTCACCTGCTCTGGGTTGATCTTGTCGTACAGTTTGAGGACGTAGAGAACGCGATCTCTGATAGATTCGAGTGTTAAAGGTGGAAGGTCACCGTAGCGTCGCCGCTGAATCGCACCAGGAGCCTGGGAGACGAGGAGGAGACATGAGAACAGGGTGGAGAACAGACTGAAAGACGGATGGAGACAGAGCAGAGACACGGTTTAAAATGATCACAACCAGAAAGTTTGGATTCTGATAAATACAATAACTTCTGATTTATGGAAGGAGCCTCCAGGATCAGTCAGAACTTTAGAAGAATCTTTACATTTCTCACTAACGTCATCATCATCATCATCATCTCCATAACCGAAATTCCGTTTCCACGCAATCTCCATTCCGCTGTGATCAGCTCCACTCCTCTGGGAAGATGTTCCACTGGATTTGTGTGGAGATGGATTCAGCTACCAGGGTGTTAGTGAAGTCAGGTACTGGTGGACGTGAGAAGGTCTGGGGTGCAGTCAGCGTTCACATTCATTGTTTAACAGGTTTAGAGCTTTATAGCAGGAGATCTACCACATCTTCCAAACCATGGAAAGCAGATCTTCATGTTTTTGGGTCTCCGAGGTCAAGTAAGAGGCAACAATCCATGGTCCAGCATCCAAAGGCGTCCGACACAACTGTGCTTGTGGGAACATTATGGAGAAGAACCGCGGAAGGGGGGGGGAGTCGGGTGTCCCAATACTTTTGGACAAAGTGTATATAAAAATTATATACAAAATACCATCAAATAAGTGTGTGTGTGTGTGTGTGTGTGTGAGTGTGTGTGTGTGTGTGTGAGTGTGAGTGTGAGTGTGTTGAACGTTGAGCGCGCGCGGAGGTCACTGCATGTCGGTCACCGGGAGAGGGGGAGAGAGAGAGAGAAACACACACACACACACACACACACACACACACACACACACACACACTGACCTGCGCAAGCAGAGGTCTGTGTCCCGCCGCCAGCTGAGAGAGCGCTCGTCCCCGGCACAGAGGAACCACCACCGCCGCGTCACAGCGGCCGATCAGCACCGCGCTGCGGCTCAGTGTCCGGACACACCGGGAGAGGACGCGCGCCGCCATCTTTCACCCGCTTACCGTCCCACAATGCAACACTCACTTCCGCCTTCAACCTCCTTCTTCTGCGGTGTTTAATGAACGGGCTGCTTCTGGTGCCCCCTGGTGGAGAACCACCGAATCACCATAAACTCCACTTCTGCAGTTTCTATTATATAATAGAATTATTTTAAATCCGAATCTACTTTAATTCTATTTATTATTATTTTCGCAAACTCGTGTGACCTGTAACAGAAAACTCCAGCGCTGTTAGTGTGGAGATTCTGAGTTAATTGATTTTGCCTCCTGATGCTGATTAGTTTATTATTTTATTCTTTACAGAAAATAAAGAGAGAAATTCAGTGTAAACCAGATTTTAGATTATTCTCTTATAATATGAAGTCCCTCTTTACTTCCTTTAAGAACATTTTAAAACCACAAAAGCTTAAAACAGTGTTGTTCTTTTTTATGCCTTTATTTTATCTGTATGCTCACTTTCTCTTTTTATTAATTTTTTTTAGATCTTCCCTGTGATTCATTATTGTTGAATTCTAGTTTTAGCACTTAGCTCCTAACCTCGACCTCTGTTCATAACGTTTTTATTATCGTTGACCTTCATGATCAAATAAAGATATCATACAAGTAAAACATTTATTTTAAATAAACATTTAATTATGGCTCTGGCATTGTTTAGGGGTCCGTGTTCAGCCCCTGCCTATAGTTTGGGGACCCGGTATTTATTTATTTATTATTAGTGTGGCAGAGGTTCACGAGTGGATGAAATGAGCAGTAAGAACTGCTGACTCCACACTTCACTCCCGAACCTCCAATTAGGAATTGTAAAAAAAAAAAACTCACAATACAACAAACTTCTTCTTCTTTCATCTTCTCCCATTAGGGGGCGCCACAGTAGATCTTTCACACCAACTACCTGCATGTCTTCTCTCACCACATCCATAAACCTCCTCCTTGATCTTCCTCTTTTCCTCCTTCCTCTTCCTTTTTTCCTCCTTGGTCTTCCTCTTTTCCTCCTTCCTGGTGTCTCCATCCTCAGCATTCTCCTACTGATATACCCCATGTTCCTCCTCTGCACATGTCCAAACCATCTCAATCTCTCCTCCCTCACCTTGTCTCCAAAACGTCCTACATGCGCTGTCCCTCTAATAAACTCATTTCTAATCCTGTCCATCGTCATCACTCCCAACAAACATCTCAATAAAAGAAACAAATAAAACAAAGAGGTGATCACAGGAAACAGTCACGTGGGTCTAAAAGCTCTATTTTATTTAGTAAATTAATCAGAAGGTTTACAGAGGAATAAAAAACGTATAAAATGAACAGAAATGTAAATGTGATGTAAATGAAGACAATCTGATCTCGGGTTATACGCGTAGAGAACGTGAGAATGTAGTGAACGTGAGTCACGTTGTGGTCTCACGTTAATAGTGCTGTAACTCCGCCCTGCTCCCTGTGGGTGTGAACTCATACACACTAACGTCTCCGTTCAGGTATCCGGTGAGGAGCGTGTTCGGCCCCGCCCACCGCGCCAGGCGGCACACTTCGGAAGACTCGTTTGCGTAGACGCAGGCCACGCCCCCTGCAAGGTTCCAAACAGCCAGACCAGACTGGAAAACGCCTACGAGTGCAGATTCACACACATCTCCGTCTATCAGCCTGAGAACAAAATCAGACAAAATACAACATTATGTGTTTCTTTATTGAAAATCTCATCTGATACTGATGCTGGAGGATCAGCTGATGTCACCTCATACGTCATTCATTTTATATTCAAGCTCTAACGAATGATTGGAACGAAAGGAGTCTGACGGCGTATCACAGGGTTACGTTACAACCTCTGCTGCGTGTCCGAGTCAGAATCTCAGACGTGAACTAATATATCACTAAATCATTACTGGAAGCTCCGAGCTGCTAAACCAGTGCAATGTTAATAGTTTAGAGCTGTGTTTTTTAAAAGGATTGTTCACGTGTGTGTGTGTGTGTGTGTGTGTGTGTGTGTTCACACGTCACCTCTCTGTAGAAGCTGATGGAGAGGTGATGGTGCGCAGAGTGAAACGTTTTCCCGTAAGTGGATTTGTGGCGATCAGAGTGAAAAGCGTGGGACTGGATTCCTCATGACACGCACTGGCCTGCTGCAGCAGCACACACAGAGCACCCTGAGAACCACAGAGAGAGAGAGAGAGAGAGAGGTGTGTAACACAGTGGGCGTGGCCTAATCTGCTCTCACACTTCCGGAACGTCAGGACCATCACTCTAGAAGTGTGAAAAGGTCTGAAATCCAAATCTTTTTTCCACACCCCTACCCTGTAGGAGTATCCTCTCAGACAGGTTGCCGTGGAAACGGTCTCAGCTAGGTGAATGGTCTGGAGCAGCCGGCCTGATTTCATGTTCCTGAGGTTCACAGAAAAAAGAGAGAAAAATAAAAGAGAAATCTGTACACTGTTCTGTTTAGAATTTACTGCAACCAAACATTTTCCCTACGGGATCAATGACGTTTCTATTTACAGATTTTCTGATAGAAAAAGTATTAAAAACACTATTTTGGGGTGACGTAAACACTCTTATCAGATCACTCCATTCCTCAATTCATCATGAGATCCTCGATTAGAGTTTTATCAGAAATAAGTCATGAATCAGGTGCACAATTTTTCACCATATGAGGAGACTCTTGTGTTCCGTCCAGCCGATCAGAGCGTCTTTTTCCTCCTCCACCACCACCAGGGTCTGAACGCTTTGCTGCGTGGAGGCCAGGGAGAGAGTTTCTGTGATTCTGTAAAGAAGAAACGCTGCTGATGCCAATGAAATGACAATAACAATGAAGAAGGTGAAGGGGTGTGGCCTTTGGACCTGTCAATAATGTTATTATTACCTGCCATCCTGAGCGAGTGTAAACACCTGGATGTTCTGCTGAGGTCCAGGAGAGGAGCAACACGTCACCCTGCGGTCTGAGACAGCAAGCACGGCCTGCAGAGCTCCTTTACACAGCTCAGCCTGAGAAAACCCGCCGTCAGTGCCGGGGAGGTACAGTGTCCTACACACACACACACACACACACACACACACACACACACACACACACACACACACACACACACACATTTTATCATCGCATTTATCAAAATGAAATGATTATTGATAACATACAGTACATATTTTCGTGTGTGTGTGTGTTTGTGTGTGTGTGTGTGTGTGTGTGTGTTACCTTGCCTCTGTGATCTCCAGCCTCCCCAAACACACACACAGCAGAGCCGGAGAATCAGGAATCCCCTGGAGAGAGATCACTGACTGCACAAAGACACATCCAGAGATCAGAGACAGGGTGAATTTTTATTTTATTTAATAATATATATATATAAAAATAAAACTTAATAAAATTATTATTTGGTTATAATTAGATAAATAGTTCTGAACTAAAAGAGATAAATAACTAGAGGTTGTTTAATTCATTAACTGAAGATTAATCAGCACCGGTGGTTGTTTGCTGGAACTATCGGCAAAAACCCATACTGATAGTTTTTCCAGGTTGCATCTGAGAAGGTCCGCGGTCATTATACAGTACAAGAGCAGCCTCTAGAGGCCTATCACTGCCACCACATGCTGTTCATTTTAACACGTATGACTGCGCCGCTGTGCCTCCTTCATGTTAACTCATACCACATTATCTGAACAGATCAAATTAAAAATAAATTCATAAAAAAAAAAAAAAAACGGATTCATAATTGTTCAAATTAAAAAACTAAACAATTAAAGCATTTATTATCTTCAGTTAATGTAACTAAAAGAATCTTTACCAGTTTCATTACCAGTTCAGTCCAAACAGTCATTCTGCCTTCTGAGCACGATTTTTAAGGTCGACCGCTAGAAATAACCATTGAAGTGTTTACTTGTGTGAAAGTCCAGGTGTACAGCAGACTCCACTCCCGGTCTCCAGGATTCTGCTTCCAAACACACACACTCCACTCTCCGGCCACACACACACTCCAGTCCTCCTCAGACGGCCATCGCACTACACACACATCCAGCACACACCCTCCGTCCAGCGCCTGAAGAGGGAGACAAACACACACTGTCATTTTCCTTTTAATCTCCAACCACTAGGACATAACGTTTATCAAAGACGTTACCTTCAGTGAGTGAGTTTTACGGAGAGATCCACAGGAGAGGACTTCCACCTGCTGATTCGGGGAACCTCCAGTGTGTGTTTTTACTAAATTCAAAGGTGAACCAATTGTGATATCTTCACCCTGTGTGGCAGAAACTTCAGGAAGTGCAGAAGTCTCGGTGTTTAGCTCGGTGTCATTGTTTCCATGATGTGATGTTCTGCTTTTTGGGGTTTGAAAATGAAAATCCATTTCAGAGATGTTGCAACTTTCACCAGGGTCCAGAGTGTTCATTTTCAATGCAGACTCATTGAGGGGGGTGTTCAGAGAAACAGGGGAGCTGGTTTGAGAAGGAGGGCGGTTGCTTTGACACAGACAGGAGCTGTTTTGAGAAAGTGGGTGCTCAATCTGAGAAATAGGTAGGTCATTTTGAAACAGTGGGGAGTTGTTTTGAGAAAGTGGTGAGCCATGGTTAGAAAGTGGGGAGTTGTTTTGAGAAAGTGGTGAGTCATGGTGGAAAAGAAGTGAGTCATGGTAAGAGAGAGCGGGTTTGTTTTGAGAAAGTGGTGAGCCATGGTGAGAAACTGGGAGGTTGTTTTGAGAAAGTTGTGAGTCATGGTGAGATATAGAGGGGTTGTTTTGAGAAAGTGGTGAGTCATAGTGAGATATAGGGGGGTTGTTTTGAGAAAGTGGTGAGTCATGGTGAGGAAGAAGGGAGTTGTTTTGAGAAAGTGGTGTGCAATGGTGAGAAAGTGGGGGGTTGTTTTGAGAAAGTGGGGAGCCATGGTGAGAAGGACGGGGGTTGTTTTGAGAAAGTGGGGAGCCATGGTGAGAAAGTGGGGGGTTGGTTTGAGAAAGTTGTGAGTCATGGTGGAAAAGTGGGGGGTTGGTTTGAGAAAGTGGGGAGTCATGGTGAGAAAGTGGGGGGTTGTTTTGAGAAAGTGGGAAGTCATGGTGGAAAAGTGGGGGGTTGTTTTGAGAAAGTGGGGAGTCATGGTGGGAAAGAGGGGGGTTGTTTTGAGAAAGTGGGGAGTCATGGTGAGAAACTTGGGGGTTGTTTTGAGAAAGTGGGAAGTCATGGTGGAAAAGTGGGGGGTTGTTTTGAGAAAGTGGGGAGTCATGGTGGAAAAGTGGGGGGTTGTTTTGAGAAAGTGGGGAGCCATGGTGGAAAAGTGGGGGGTTGTTTTGAGAAAGTGGGGAGCCATGGTGAGAAAGTGGGGGGTTGTTTTGAGAAAGTGGGGGGTTGTTTTGAGAAAGTGGGGAGTCATGGTGGGAAAGTGTGGGGTTGTTTTGAGAAAGTGGGGAGCCATGATGCGAAAGAGGGGGGTTATTTTGAGAAAGTGGTGAGTCATGGTGAGAAAGTGGGGGGTTGTTTTGAGAAAGTGGGGAGTCATGGTGGGAAAGTGTGGGGTTGTTTTGAGAAAGTGGGGAGCCATGGTGCGAAAGAGGGGGGTTATTTTGAGAAAGTGGTGAGTCATGGTGAGAAAGAGGGGGGTTATTTTGAGAAAGTGGTGAGTCGTGGTGAGAAATAGGGAGGTGGTTCACCTGTTCAGGTGCTTCAATCTCTATTTTAGAAACATCAGCACTATAAATCCTGCTGTAAGTATGCTCAGAAACATCACAGTCCTGTATCTGCACTTTAGAACTTGTGATTTCTTCGTTTCGCAGCTCAGCTGTATTTAAAGCAGCATCCAGATCAGAAGCTTGGAGAAAAGGCATGAGCTCTGAGGAAGGGGAGGTGGTTAATACTTTAGGGGTGAGACCCAGTGAGAGGACTAGAGGATTGTGATCAGACTGGGTGTGAGAGGTCAAGGACATGCTAAGGTTAAGCATTAAACTCCTGCTAGCTGAGAGTGTGTGAGGATCATGTGACTTGATCTGCTGCGTGTGTTTTACATCCTCTCTGTTGTGGTGCATTTCTGATTGGTTTGTAACAGATCTATTCGAAAGATCTTCAGTTTCTCGCATTTCACATTCAGACTGGTCGAAGTTCTCCGCCTGCTCAGTAAACATCAGAGGAACACTACTTTTTAAAGAAGCACTCTGTGGAAATGAGGACAGAACAGTCTCCTCATGTTCTACGTGATCACCTCCAGAAGTATTGGCACCCTTACTAGTTCTGAAGCACGTGTTGTACACGAACGATTCTACGTTGGAGCAGGAAGAGCAGAGCCGCTCCAGCTTCAGTTGACCGAACTCGTCGTCCGGGAGGTGAAAATCCTGCACGTCGAATTTTGTTAGCAGACCGCTTAGGTTTCGGAAATCCTTCGTTCTCAGACCCTGAGCCAGAGAAGATATCGAAGACAGAAGGTGTGAGGAACCTGTAAATAAACAACACATGCGCGTTACATTAGCAACATCTACACAAAGATGTAAAAATACTTTACGGTTTTACAATCATACAATACAGTGCGAGAGCGGCCTCTAGTGGCGAATCACTGATGCTACGTTCTGTTTATTTATTTGTTATTTAATTTGTCTTTTTATATTAATTGTTAATGTAACTATATATTTTTATTTAAAGTGTTACTTTTTGTTTCAGTTTAAATGCATGTCATTCATGTTTCCTCAATATTTATTAATTTGATGAATATATTCACATTTATTACATTTAGCACATTTTAATGACTCAGTACTGGCTGTTGTTTGTAATAAAGTTCAGTACTATTTTATATGAAGTGTGTGTTTGTTTTTGATCGGGTGATGAATCGATTAGGGTGAAGTACGATTGCTATCTCTCATCATGTATGTTGTTATAATATGTTAGTGAGTTTGTTATGATAAATAGGGTTAGGGGAAAATCTCAGTCACAGCTGAGTGGTTTTGTATCATTACATTTTGTACAGATTTTTTTTTTTAACTGGAGAATTTTGTGAAGTAAAGTTGTGGACTATAGAAATACGCTATAATACTTTATTTAAATATGACATCATATAGTGTTTTGATGAGAAATATTAAGCTGAAATATAAAGATGTTACCATTAGTGCACAGAGGAATCTGAGAACGAGACATTCCAGGATTCTTCCTAAAAATGGGGTACACCTGGGGATCTGGTGAACCGAGGTGAGACTGAGACTCTGGAGCAGGATCTGAGCTGGGTTTGGGTGACGGTACCGGCTCGGGTTCTTCCTGTAGAAGTGAAGAGGAAGACTGCAGGAGGGACCGGGACCGGGACCGACCGGACGAATGGAACTCGCGCGCTCTCCCGCGTCCTCGCCGTCCTCGCTGTCTACATCCGCTTTGTTCAGGAGGTTTTTCAGACGGAGATCTTGAGGTGCCGCGACCTCTGTTTGACCTCCGTCTGCCCCGTCCATTCGAGAGCTGGCTCTGAATGACAGCGTTCAGATCTACAGAGCTGCGAGCCGACGCCATTCGCCTGGTGGTACGGACGTAATACTCAACAGGAAACGGCAACCCTTCGATTAGAGTGCAGGACGTTAACATACTGGAGATCCCTGAAGTCTGCTCTGCAGCCTGAACCATCTCAGAGCAGGACTCACCCAATGAGTCAGTGGACCGGTGCGAGCGATCACTGGAGCTGGAATGGCAGGAGGCTGGTGGGGAGGTTCTGACAGCTGATTGGTCCTCAAGAGGGAGGTTACCTTCAGACAGCTTTATCGAAGGTGATTGGCTGACACACAAACTCTCTGCTGCTGAAGAAAGAATTATCCCCGTTAGATGTTCTTCATTTCTTTTCAATCCATCCATCACCGTTTCTGTCTCCTCCGTGTTCTCCTCTTCCTCTTCGGTCCGTCCTCTCTCCACATCCTCATCCTTTTCTCCTCGTTCTTCCTTCCGCCTCTCCTCCGTTTCTTCTCTCGTCTTTTCTTGACTCTCTTCTGGATCTGACTCTCTCTCCCTCACCTGCAGACGCAGACGACTGCGTCTGGACCGGAGACGGTGAGTTCGAGGCGGGTTTGGTTTACACGGTAAGGTGGAAAACGGAGAGGCGTCAGGAAGACAGAAACGAACCTTGGCTAAAGGAGGACAAACAACCATCATCATCATCATCATCATCATCAAAGATAAATCATTAATCAAATAGATACAGATTTATGTGTGTGTGTGTGTGTGTGTGTGTGTGTGTGTGTGTGTGTGTGTGTGTGTGTGAGAGAGAGAGAGAGAGAGAGAGAGAGAGAGAGAGAGAGAGAGAGAGAGAGAGAGAGAGAGAGAGAGGTTGAGCTGTTGAAGAACACATACTGGTGTCTGAAGGAACATCCAGGTTGTTAGAAAGCTGCTCTGGAGTAGAAGATGAGCTTTGATCTAATGCAGTTGAAGTGTTGATGTGCAGGAGGCGGTTTTGCTTCACGACTGTGTTTTGGACATGTTTACGTATCGCCTCCCTCCTCTCAGCACGCTAACACACAAACACAACACATTATTACACACACACACACACACACACACACACACACACACACACACACTCTTTTCTCCTGTTAGTAAATCAGGAGTGTGTTTATTTGAGGTTATCTACATCAGCACACGTGCCTGTAATCTCTGAGCCGTTCTCTCGTACTCTTCCTGCAGCAGCTCCAGTCGCCTCTTCAGCTGGAAGACAAATAATAATAATATTAATAATAATAATAATAATGACTGGTTACAGAGATCAGACAATTAAATCATATATATTTATACATTAGATATATATACAATTATACATGTGTCACAATTATTGGCTCCCTAGAGACTTTGTTCTTTAGGATCTCAGCCAATCCTCCAAAAATATATTTAATAAATTATTTCCCTATATATATTTTTTTTATTATAATATTTCTATGTCAGATTATTAGGCAGCATGTTCACAGCGAGTGAATCGGATCATTTAATAAGAGTCGACTCTCTCGGCTCTCTTTTATTTCTAAAACACACACGTGTTGTTGTTTTTTTACTTTTCATTTATCATTGGATTATAGAGCTTTGACGTTTTGTATCTAATTATGCCTCTTTTTTTAAAATTCAATTTCACTCTACATTACTCAACTGTATGAATCGACTACAAATAGAGCCGACTCAACAAACCGACTCATTCACAAATGGATCAATACAACCTGTCAGATTTTTCAAGCGAAACAAAAATGATTTGTTTTTATATTTTTAAAACACTTACTTCTTCTTTGTTTTGGCTCGTGAGACTTTCTTCTGACATTCTGGATATTTCCGCTGTTATGGGTAATACATATATATTTATTTAAGAAATAAAGTGTATATGTTGTTACTTCTAGGTTACGTCCCAAATACCCCTCCTGTGTAAACTAGTGCACTACACAAGGCCCTCTAGTATAAATCCATACCCTATGTAGTGCACCAACCGAGGGAGCGCCGCGCAATTCAGGACTTAACCCCTGCTGAGGGTCTCACCAGCTAACCGCTAACTACAGCTTTTAAAGCGTAAAATGCGAAAGCAAAGCAGGTAAATCCCTGACTAAAAACAGCTGTTCCACCTGATCCTGATCTGGACACTGTGGATAAACATGTCACTTATAAATCAGATCATGAGAGAACAGTAAATCTGTGGAGTCCGTGACCGTGTCCTCGTCCAGCAACCCAAACTTCCCGCGTATTGAGACGGCAGGCAAAAGTAATCGAATGTTGATCTGCGTAGAAAATTGTTCTTATTATCTGATTGTTTTATTTGTGCTTGGTAAAGTATTTAATTTTAATTGATAGGCATTTTATAGAAAAAAAAACATATTGTTGGGATTGTAAATATATTTTATGCTCTTTGAGATCAGTAAATGTAACGGTAATGGGACGGTGATCCTGCTCGATGTATGATGTCTGACTGTGATCTGGATTGTAGTGTGAACTCTATTCCAGACCGAATATGGATTTAAATCGAATTGTAAAAATGCAGTGAAAATCAAAACAAGCAAAAAAATTGTATAAATTCTCCCTCCTGCTTTTATATTTGTGTTTTAACAAATCAGATTTTTCAGCAGACGTTTTTCACCACAGCACAATCACAAAGTGAAGCTGGTTGAAGAGTAATATTCCTGTCTGTTTCTGTTGCTACAGGGGGGCTTGAACCCACAACCATGTGGAGAACTACTGTTTGGTAAACCAAGACCTTACCCACTGAGCTATCCCTCTTGACTGGCACAAACATTCAATAAGCCTAATGAACCAACATGGCTTCTTTTCCATACTTTAACACCATGTAATTCATATTAAAAATACAATTTTGTTATTTGCAATAGTGGGTCATGAACCCACAACCTTGTGGAGAACTGCTGATTGGTAAACCAAGACCTTACACACTGAGCTATCTCTTCTGACTTTTACCAGCAGTCAACAAGCCTATTTACCCATCATGGCTTCTTTTCCATATTTCATCACCATGTAACTCATATTAAAAGTAGGCCAAACAAGTTTTCCAAAAAAAGACAAAGAAATAAAGCAATCTTTTAAACAGGTCTCTTTAATTAACAAATAGATTTACAGTTTAATAGATTTAAAGAATTTTAAAGAAAATAAAATGTTATTCTTTGCAGTTTCAGGTCTTGAACTCACAACCTTGGGGGGAAACTGTATTCGGTTACTCCGCATCACCATGTCGACACTTGGGTACTGTTTTAATATTTATTTAATCCTAATGCTTCTCTCTACTGATGCAAAAGGGATGTAAATAAACAATATGATCATAATGTGTATTTAAATATCCGATATCTTTCATCTTTATACAGTAGCAATGATTTATGAATAGAAATACACAATGGCTGCCCATGGAAGTGTGTTAGTGTTATGGTTTTAATCTGTATTCTGTTTTTCTCCGATTAAAAATGGCCTCGCATTTAAATATCTATGTAATTTATTAGTGTTTTAGCGACAGTGATAATGATGATGATCAGTGTTGTGCTCGTTACTCAAAAATAGTAACTAGTTACAGTTACTCGTTACTTCATTCAAAAAGTTACTCCGTTACTGTGTTGATTATTTACACCATAAAGTAATGCGTTACTGTTAAAAGTAACTTTTTACTTACTTTTTTAAAAAAAACCTTCTTTAATGTTCTCATTAATGCACTTTGATGTGTTTATACAAACACAAAACTGACTTAAACACACAGTAATTTTTAAACACTGTTTTATTAAAGTCAGACCTGCACACACTGAATATGTAGAACAGAACACTGGGTTAGCTTCTAGCTTCTAGCTCCTCAGGCATGGAGGTCCTAGAGGAGCTTCAACAGATTGGAGTTGCTGTTTATCGCAGTAGATACGAGCTTCGAACCAGAAACACACAACTTACATTTGACTTAAAAGTTTTTGCATTTATGCTCAATTAAAGTGAAATAATGATCATATCTCCACTTTGAGAAACTCGTCTTAGTCTCGCCTCGACTCGCCATTACTGCTGCACAGACCTGAATAAACGGAGACACGCCCACAGCGCGAGCACTGTGGTTCATCCTCCAATCCTACAGTGCGTCTTCTTTGTGTTTACAGTGGTTCATCCACCAATGTAAGCAGGTTAGACTGTAGTCTACACTTCAGCCGAAATTAATTCATTTATAAAAGTAAGGTGTAACGCACCATACGGTAACGGAGTTACTTTATTTTTAAAAGTAACGCGTTACAGTATTAGTTACTGTAAAAAGTAACGTGTTACCGGTACCGCGTTACTGCCCAACACTGATGATGATATGTGAGGCTGAAATTTAAAAACAAATCCATAACAGGAAATAATCTGATGTTGGTACTAAAAATGGACCCAATTTTTGATGTCTTGTGAACAACTTACATTTGACTTAAAAAAACGTGTTACCGGTACCGCGTTACTGCCCAACACTGATGATGATATGTGAGGCTGAAATTTAAAAACAAATCCATAACAGGAAATAATCTGATGTTGGTACTAAAAATGGACCCAATTTTGATGTCTTGTGAAAAACTGCTCACATATAAACCTTCATATTTATACAGCTCAGCACCTCCAGCAGCACTCGGGCTCGTGTGTTTGTGAGAGGTGTGTTTTTGGACACCTGAAACGTTCTGTCCCCACGCAACATCGTGTTCCGCTGGTGGATCTCCATTTTTTATTCAGCTTCATTCATGCATTCATCAGTACGACCTTTATTTGACCTTTATTCTACTGAGTAGAACGTGCACAGAGACACACTCAAACTAGTGTAGATAGATAGATAGATAGATAGATAGATAGATAGATAGATAGATAGATAGACAGATAGACAGACAGGCAGACAGGTCTAGGTCTGTATAGGTGAAGGAAAAATGGGTTTTTGCTCATTTTTGAAACATTGGTTAAGAGAGCACACTGTACATATTTATTCAGTGTTTACTAGACGTATGGATTTGAATCACTTTGAAAGTGTTTCAAACACACACACACACACACACACACACGCACACTCACACACACACACACACACACACACTCACACACGTTTTAATGGTCAGAGGTTTTATGTAGTAGAATGTGAAAGTAATGAGATGCTTCTTTAACATCATCGTGAACAGAGTCACCAGTGCCACCAACATCCTCATGATCGAGCAGTTTCGTGCTAAAGTGTAAAGAACGTTTTCACAGCATTATACACGTATAAAACACGTGACGTGTCCTTTATCCACATACATGAAGCTGTAACTGTTTATCAATAAACTAAAACAGAACTGAGTACAGCAAGAATAAAATATATTATTTTATATCTTTTATATCCATCGCTAGATCACTAAAAAACAAAACACAAAACAAACACTGTATAAGCTGTGTACTGTACATGTACATATTACTAACTCCATCTTCTTCACTCCTCAGTACATCTACACTGTTTATATCTACATGTATCTTTATATTCATACTCTACATTCTGCCCAACATTTCACATTCATTTATGTGTATATAGTGTGTGTGTGTGTGTGTGTGTGTGTGTGTGTGTGTGTGTGTGTGTGTGTGTGTGTGTGTGTGTGGATATATATATATATATATAGTAGACTTGTTTATTTAGCTTGCTAACTTTTTCAATGCCATAATCTTGTACCCCTCACTTCTGCACATTTCCTCTTCAATGCCATCGCCCTAGAGCATCTATCTGTACTTCTTAATGATGTAAACACGTCTCTGCACGTCTCTGCTGTAAATAAACTACATGTTTATCTACACTTTTTCACGATTTTTGCACTTCTGGTTGATGCCAAACTGCATTTCGTTGCTGTGAACCTGTACAATGCAATGAAAATAAAGATCTATCTATCTATCTATCTATCTATCTATCTATCTATCTATCTATCTATCTATCTATCTTTATTTTGATTTAAATGATTTTTAGCAATTAGTTTGATTTCAGTTTTTGTTCTATCGAGATCACGAGAAAACAAGAAAGAGAAGAGTAATGCATGCCCTTGTAGGACTTCTGTAGGGAATGTGCAGAGAAAAACTGATGCAAATTCATAAACTAATGTGTAAAACTGCTTCCAGAACAAAACTGTCATATAAAAGAGCTTCTGTTTGGTCGTCATGACTTTAACATAAACCACAAAAAGACAATGTTGTGATAAACTTATTTATCTTTCAAGCTAAAATGTTTCTTACAGAAATGTAAAACT
This sequence comes from Silurus asotus, assembly GCA_024362625.1. NCBI lineage: Eukaryota > Metazoa > Chordata > Actinopteri > Siluriformes > Siluridae > Silurus > Silurus asotus. Next base: position 2,965,183 of record MU552100.1, read on the forward strand.
TTATTAAGGTGCTGAAACTTCATTCTCTGTGTTTGGTTTGGAGATAAATTCCACCTGGACATTACAACATCAAAGACTTTTATTTTACTGTGTCATCTGTTTGATGTTTATAATTGTATAATAGGTAAGTAAATATATTTAATACCCACTGGTTTGTATTCAAGTTTAATAACAAAAATTAAACACAAAAAAACTCAAACATTTAAATACCTTTTATTGTCAAGTCATGGCGTCAATACGGAGGCACGTGATCAGGACTTTTAGTATGTAGTGCACCGTCGCCATGTTTTTTTTTCCCCCATGATCCCTTTTGATGTAAGACGCCAGGAATTTTCAAATCGGGTCAACCAATCAGAATCGACGGCGCCGCGAGAGCCAATCAGGATCGACGCTAACGAACAGGGCAGAATTTAAAAATGATGCAGTGTTGAGAGTGTGAGGGTCAGGGAGAAGAACACACACACACACACACACAGTTAGTGTTTTACACGAGTCTAGTGTAGTTTTAATAGTAATACAGGTGGGTTGGAGTTAAAGGAGATCTACATGGTTTAGGTTTGTTTAGACACAAAGAGTTTTTATTCCAATCCGAGTGCTGAAAGAATTTCTGGAGATCATCTGAAGCTTTGGAGATCTTCTTCTTTTCTGACTCCCGGACGCACAGCTTCCACTGAAACCCGGACCGCAGGAGAAATGAGCGCTGGCATGGCGAAGGCGGCGGCGGTGAAACCTTCCTCACACGTCGACCCCAAATCCGCTCCCCTGAAGGAGATCCCAGACATCCTGGTGGACCCGCGGAGCATGAAGCGCTACATGAGGGGACGCTTCCTGGGCAAAGGCGGCTTCGCCAAGTGCTACGAGATCACGGACATGGACACCAAGGAGGTGTTCGCGGGGAAAGTGGTGCCCAAGAGCCTGCTCATGAAGCCGCACCAGAAGGAGAAGATGAGCACCGAGATCGCCATCCACAAGAGCCTGGACAACCAGCACGTAGTCGGCTTCCACGGCTTCTTCGAGGACGACGACTTTGTGTTCGTGGTGTTAGAGATCTGCAGGAGAAGGGTGAGATCTCACACACACACACACACACACACACACACCAACGGTCCAGCTCTTGACCTACACCCAGTTAAAGCTCATACACTCCAACTAACTGCATTTACAGAAGAATTTATTATAAATAATATTCACTTTGTATTTTTTCCTGAAATATTTCCATTAAACAACTTTTCGATTTGCACCTGGCGCTGTGGAGTTTAAACGACCGGATGTGACGTCACCGGCGTTTGAATGCGAGGAACACGTTGGTTTTTTTTTTTTTGATGATTGTTCTT
>MU552100.1:2966538-2979038 GCA_024362625.1 Silurus asotus
ATTCGTTTTTAAATTTACGCCTTTTCATTTTATGAAACAATTTAAACCCTTTTTTTCCTCTATAAATTTGTGTACTGAACATTTTGTTAATCTGATTCTGATCTTTAACCTGTGGCCTTATTATTATTATTATTAATATTATTATTATTAATATATATATATTTTTTTTAAGTTGAGAGACTGATTTCAGCTTTTATTTTTCTGTGAATTATACTGAACATTTTCCCAGTGTCTGTTGGACTGTTGGTTCCTGGGTTGGTTCCTGGGTCTGATCCTAAACCTATGATCTTGTATTTCTCTGACTGAACCCACAGTCACTCCTGGAGCTGCACAAGCGCAGGAAGGCCGTGACCGAACCTGAGGCAAGATACTTCATGCGTCAGACCATCCAGGGCGTCCACTACCTCCACAACAACAGGGTCATCCACCGTGACCTGAAACTGGGCAACCTGTTCCTCAACGACGACATGGAGGTGAAAATCGGTGAGCCGAGAGAAATGACTGTTTACTAACTGACCGTCCAGAAGGTTCGAGTCGTTACTCTTAAGTGAGGACGGTTCCTAAAGAATCCAACGACAGCGGTGTGATGATTATACACACACGTTCCCAATTCCACACACGTTTCCCGTCTTCTCTCAGGTGACTTCGGTTTGGCGACGAAGATCGAGTTTGACGGCGAGAGGAAGAAAACGCTGTGTGGAACGCCGAACTACATCGCCCCCGAGGTGCTGTGTAAAAAAGGCCACAGCTTCGAGGTGGACGTCTGGTCCCTGGGCTGCATCCTGTACGTATCTCTATTTGTCTCCCTCACTGTCTCTCACTGTTTGTCTGTCTCTCTCACTGTCTCGCTCTGTTTCTGATTTTGGACTCTGTGTGGAACCTCAGGTACACGCTGCTGGTCGGAAAGCCGCCGTTTGAGACGTCTTGTCTGAAGGAGACGTACGTCCGCATCAAGAAGAACGAGTACACCATCCCCAGGGTGAGCACTGCACACGACCTCTCAATCGGGTTTAAATGTATTAACGCGTCACGCCGGCGCCTCCTTCTGTCGCCCTGCAGCACATTAACCCCGTGGCGTCGGCGCTGATCCGGCGGATGCTTCACGCCGACCCCACGCTCCGCCCTTCTGTCGCCGACCTGCTCACTGACGAGTTCTTCACCTCGGGATACGTCCCGCTCCGACTCCCGACGTCCTGCCTCACCGTCCCTCCTCGGTTCTCCATCGCCCCCTCCAGTCTGGAGCCTGCACTTCACCGCAAACCTCTCTCTGCTTTCAATAAAGGTGTGGACTCGTACCTCTGCTCAAAAACCCGCGTCTCAGAATCCAGTCTTGAGTTTGTTTGTCTTGTGATTATTTCCAGACACTGACAGTCCGCTCGAGAAAATGGGGAAGGTGGAGCAGTTGCTGAAAGACGAGCCTCTACAGAGGTCAGAGTCCGAGACGGTTTCTGTCTTCATTTCTCTCTCAGAACTCGATCCTAACCATGTTTTTCTTCTGTGGACGCAGAGACTCACCTGAACAACCCGACTGCCACCTGACCGACATGCTGCAGCAGCTGACGAGCCTGAACGCCGCCAGACCGTCCGAGAGAGACTTCGTTCGCCAAGGTAACCATCTCACAATCCAAAACACGAGGACGGACGTTTGCAGAAAAACGTGCAGATCACGTGACCCTGCTTCTTGTTGTTCTAACAGAGGAAGCTGAGGATCCGGCCTGCATCCCCATCTTCTGGATCAGCAAATGGGTCGATTATTCTGATAAATATGGCCTAGGTAACCCCGCACACACACACACACACACACATTTTGTTGTCAAATCCAGATGTTTGTGTGAGCTGCAGTGTTGCAGAAGCACCGAACCAGAGACGAGAACACACGATGGTTCACAGTCTCACGTTCTTCCCTCTGCCCCCCTCCAGGGTATCAGCTGTCTGACAACAGTGTTGGGGTTTTGTTCAACGACTCGACTCGCCTGATCATGTACGAGGACGGAGACAGTCTGCAGTACATCGACCGCGTAGGGGCGGAGTCTTACCTCAGCGTACGCTCCTACCCCGCCACCCTCTCCAAAAAGGTACACACACACACACACACCCCTGAATCTGTAACGAGTCATTAATTTAGCGACTCGTTTGAATCCTGTTTGTTAAAATGAAGAAATCCTTTTTTTTGTTTGTTTTTTTTTGGTCATTCAGTTTATTTGATCAGAAATAAAATGTGTGATTATTAATGAGCAGATCCCTGAGCAGTCTACATACGCCAATCATTTATCACTCGTTTTTTCCCGAACGACTCGTCACTGCTCCTCACCCCAACACACCACTGAGAAGTTCTCCGTGTTCCTCTTCCTGTAGATCACTCTGCTGAAGTATTTCAGGAACTACATGAGCGAGCACTTGTTGAAGGCGGGTGCCAACATCACGCCGCGTGACGGGGACGAGCTCGTGCGCCTGCCCTACCTGCGCCACTGGTTCCGCACGAAGAGCGCCATCGTGCTCCACCTGAGCAACGGCACGGTGCAGATCAACTTCTTCCAGGTTTGTGTCATCACGTGGGGCCGCACGATTAGCATACGGGTTCCAATCGGACTCGTCTAAATGAATACGGTCGATCAAACTTCATTTCATCTCCGCATTAACCTGGTCCTCACTTCCTCGCTGCTTGTTCTGTGCAGGACCACACCAAGCTGATCCTCTGCCCCCTCATGGGCGCCGTGACCTACATCAACGAGCGCCGCGACTTTTGCACATACAAGATGAGTCTGATCGAGGAGTTCGGCTGCTGTAAGGAACTCGCATCGCGCCTCCGCTACGCCCGCAGCATGGTGGAGAAACTCCTGGCCAGCAAAAGCACAACCACCACCACCACCACCTCATCCTCCGCTCGCTAACACTCAGCACACCGGACTGTGTTCACACACACACACACTTATCTATGAACTCTGAGCCTCCCAAACTGTACATTTTTCTTCGTCTGTTGTTTTTCTCTTCCCACTTTTTATCTCATGAGGATGAAACGCTCTGCGTGACCACGCCCTGGACTGACCACGCCCCCTCTCTGCTGTATCATGTACTTTCTTTTCTTTCTTCTTGTTGCTGTTTACATGTTTTGTTTTTGTTTTATTCCTCATCTCTTATTGGTCTGTCTGGTTTTATAAAGTTAAATAGAATTGTATTAAACTTCAGTGTATTCAATTGAATAAAACCTCCTTTTTGGTGAAATCTTCTGTAGCAAATATTCTACAGTTTATATATATATTCAATTTTATAATTTTTTTTATTAAACGCCTAAACAAACATTTATATATAAATCACTGTGTTTTCACGTGAGTTGAGGATGTGCAGTACTGACCCGATTCAATCTGAATAAAATCTCTTTCAATGCTTTTGCATATTGTTTTTTAAAAAAGCAGAAATTTATTTAATGCAAAATAATAAATAAATCAGTCACGTACAGCCATCGTTCACTTTCCTCTGTAGAAACGTGTTTTATTATCTAAAGCCATGGTGTATTGGTGGATCAGACCTCACGGAAGGTCAGAAGTGGAACGTGAATATTTACCCATGTCCTTTAAAAACTCACCCGTGACCCACTCTGATCATGTTTTTAATATAAAATATAAAACTGTAACAGTAGCACAGGGGTTTAAAATTGTAATGTACAAACCAACACATTTACAGTGTGTATGTAGCTGTTGTGATCTCCGGCACCTGCATTTCCTCTACACAATTTTGTGTTGTCGCGTAGAATGGAATACGTCTTGTACCACCACCACCGTGCTTCATAAATGTCCAAGTACAAAACAATACACTTGGGGGGGGTGAATACTTATGCAAGGATTTCCCTAGACACTGTCCAATATACCTGGAAGTAAATTTCACATTTCAGTAGAAATACGATTAGTTTTCCGGTCAGACATGCGTAAAGGTTTTAGTACTGAAGAGTGATTCTCAACATGACACTAACACCACCGTGCTTCACCACTATGACCTGTGTTGAGTTTCTGGTTCTCAAAAGAGAAGAACTTTCTCTAGATGTTGTGGGAATAATCTTGCAAAAGATGAGAATTTGGTTGTAGGTTGAAGATCATAAAGGAGTTGGGAGGGGGGGGGGTGAATACTTATGCAAGGCCCTGTTTAAGGTTGATAATGTAATGAATATATGTACAGAGTGGACAGAGCTCCAACGTTCTGCTCAGTTCTGTCTATTTATTTATTTTTATATATATATGGGTCTGAGTCTGTAAACTGATCAGCAAGGCTGCAGGTGACTTTAAGGTTTGACCTGCTGTTTTTTTAACCAATCAGAAGGATACCTGAATCCTCTATTAGTATTTGTGTAGTAAAATAACCGCGGTTGGAGTTTTATTGACAGAAATGTAGCACAGAAATCTTTACACCTATTCCTCCTCTAATTAAAACCTCCTCCAAACCGACGCTAAAAAACCCAACCTGGTTTACGAAAACGTGTTCCAACACGTGAATGCTGGTGGAATTCAGTGTTTTCATGACACGTTTGCATGTAGCCACGCCCACAAAACGGCGAAAGAGCAACTTCGCAGCTGACCTTTCTTCCAAAGAGCGCCATAACTTTTGTTCTGATCGAAGCTAGTCTTATGTCTTTTAATGAATTTACAGATTCGCTTTTACGTCGTTAATATAAAAGATTTAACTGAAATATGTAAATAAATAAACACTGCAGCGTAATCCGCATCGTCAGAGACGAACGTTTTCACCCAAAAAATACATCCAGTGTGAACTGTTTAAAAAAAACACAAACTCATCGCTAGTACGGGTCTGCTAGCATTCTCGCGTCTAAACCGAACAAGCTGCACTTTAAATCCCGTTCTCTTGATTTCCCTTTAGGGATTTCAGGTTTTAAACCCCAGGGGGAAGTTGCCATGACGAATAAAGCTGACATCACACACCATCCTCTTCACACATCAGCAGCAGCAGCTGGAGCTCCTGACTGTCTCTCAGCTCATCAGCGCTTCATAACGCTATCAAGCAAAAGCTGATCCGCTGTGAGTCCAAGTTCAGAGAGTCACGTCCGATAGCGCAAGAATAAAATGGAAGAAATGGCGGCTTTTATAGACGATCACACGAGCACTTCCACAGGAGACATCAGCGCTAACAACGCAGCAGCGCTAACAACGCAGCAGCAGCGCTAACACTTCTGTCTCCAAGTCTTCTATCGTCCAGGACACTGTGTCTGTAAAATCCTGCTCTGTGTGTGTGTGTGTGTGTGTGTGTGTGTTAGTTGTGGTAATAAGGGTGGAACGGTCTCTCAGGAGCACAGATGCTCAGTGCAGTGTGTGTGTGTAGCAGTAACCGCGGGAAACGCGAGGTGAAATACGCCACAAAACCTTCTGGGACTTCACCCAGCGTCGCTTGAACCTCAGGCGGGAGCTCGTGGTAATGATGTTTCTGAAACACACACACACACACACACACACACACACACACACACACACACACGTTAATCTCTTGTGTTGTGTTCACTAACCTAAGAAACACGACGACTACAAACACACACACGATCACAGAATTAAAATCATTGAAACATCGAAATCTTCAATTTTTCTATATTCTACAAAAATGTGTGGGCATAAATAAATAAATAAATAAATAAATAAATAAATGCATACGAACAAATTTATTAATTTAAACTGCAATTTTATTCAGAACAACAATTCCTCCAACACTGATCAGCAAATTCTTATTCATGTGTTCCTGAACTTTTATATAAAATAATAATAAATAAAATAATAATAAATAATTAACACCAGTACGTACTTTATTTCTCATTGCCCTGAGCAGGTCTCGGACAGAGTTCCCTTTATATGTGCGGAATTTCCTCAGATCTGATAAACAGATAAAAAAAAGACACAGTTTCTCTTCGGTTCTTCGTTTTTGTTGAAGTTGAATAAGAACATTGCGTCTCTCTGAGACTGAGGGCTGCATCACATCACAATCAGCTCAGAATAATCGCTTTGACCTTCTCTAAAATGAGTTCATGTTATTAGTGTTGAATTCTGAAGGTTCTTCCACTTTGTGACATGAGACTGATGTTATCTTACTTTTTAAAGATCGCTTTACTACTTTGTCTTTTTTTGTTTTATTCTGTACATTTTGATTCGTATTCGTAACATGGTGATGAGAACTTGTGCTTTGAGGCTAAATTCAATACGAGTCAAATACTCAAATACTATTCAGATCAGATACTCGAAGACTTTTACTCGTCATAGTGGAATCGCAGACTTTTAACTAGGAGTAATTTTTTGCAGAAAGGATGTATACTTTGGCTCAGGTGTGATTTTCAGGTCCTCTTTACACCTCTGTTGTTAGGAGTTATTCAGAAAAGTGTTTCGGGGAAACGTGCTGTAAAATAAACGTGATGCAGTTACACTGACCGGCCTGTAGGGGCGCTGAGATGTGCATTCTCCAGTTAGTCCGGACCACATATCGGCCCAAGGTCTCTAACCGGACCACAATAGGGCTTTCTGCTGGTTCCTTCTCTATACGATCACTGACATCCTACACACACACACACACACACACACACACACACACACACACACACACACACACACACTGAGCGAGTGAATATTATCACACATTTTGTACAATTCCTCTAAATCACTCAGTATTTTGCAACTCGTCAAATGTTCAATATTCTTTTTATTTTGTATTTATTTTTATTTTTTTAATGCATTACAAAGTTTTTCTTTACAAACCTGAAAGAACTGCAGCTGTTTTTCAGGAATCCAGAAGAACGGATGCTTCAGAACCGAAGCGGTTGAGGGGCGAGACTCTGGATCTGCACTGATCATCATCTCGATCAAATCTTTTGCGATGACGTCCTCTAAAATCACACACACACACACACACACACACACACACACACACACACACACACACACACACACACAGACTCCTTATTATTATCAAACAGGACGTATTTGATTTAAATCCAGTTCACTTGGGATTTCGCTCACACTTCACTCCAGGTAAATGTCAGACTCTCACACCCACACACACACACACAGACACACACACACACACACACACACACACACACACACACACACACCGTGTATATCCTCCATAAAGTTCTCCAGGCTGTACGCTCCACACAGGATGTTAGCTTGACGCCGCAGCGTGTCTCCAAAAGGATGCTGTCCTCTGGATACCACGTAATAAAACAAACAGCCTGCTGAGAACACGTCCACTGCACACGTCTACACACACACACACACACACACACACACACACACACACAAGATTAAAAATTATTCTCTTCATGTGTACTGTACACACTTTGAGAAATTCAGTTACAGTAAAAGTTTTTGTTGGACACTAAAGACTCCTTTCATAAATATTAAACAAATATGTTGGTCACAGCCAATCAGATTCTCCAGAACAATCAGGCTTTCACACAAAACTCACAGAATGAAGTGTATATTATTATTATTATTATTACTATTATTATTATTATTATTACTATTATTATTATTATTAATATTATTATTAATATTATTATTATGATCCCAGTCGTACAGGGTTTCCTTTCTCGATGGCGTTGAGTAATTCCGGAGCCATCCATCCCTCCGTTCCCGGGATTCCGGAGCGCAGGCTGAAACTGTGCCGGCCGTCCGGGAGCTTTTTACACAATCCAAAATCAGAGATGACGGCTCGCACTCGGTCGAGCGCTCCTGGTGTGGAGAGGAGGATATTACGAGGCTTCAGGTCTCTGTGAACTGATAAAAAGAAATAGAAGAGTGAGAGATAGATAGAGAGAGAGAGAGAGAGAGAGAGAGAGAGAGAGAGAGAGAGAGAGAGAGAGAGAGAGGGAGAGAGAGAGAGAGAGAGAGAGAGAGAGAGAGAGAGAGAGAGAGAGAGAGAGAGAGAGGAAGAGAGAGAAACATAAAGAAAGAGAGAGAGAGAGAGAGAGAGAGAGAGAGAGAGAGGGAGGGAGAGAGAGAGAGAGAGGAAGAGAGAGAAGGAGAGAGAATGAGAGAGTGAGAGAGAGAGGGAGAGGGAGAGAGAATGAGAGAGAGAGGGAGAGAGAGGGAGAGAGAGGGAGGGAGAGGGAGAGAGAGGGAGCGAGAAAGAGAGGGAGAGAGGAAGAGAGAGAGAGAGTAAGAGAGGAAGAGAGAGAGGGAGGGAGAGGGAGAGAGAAGGAGTGAGAAAGAGAAAGAGGGAGAGAGAGAGAGAGAGTAAGAGAGAGAAGGAGAGAGAATGAGAGAGAGAGAGAGAGAGAGAGAGAGAGAGAGAGAGAGAGAGAGAGAGAGAGAGAGAGAGAGAGAGAGAGAGAGAGAGGGAGTGAGAAAGAGAGGGAGAGAGAGAGAGAGAGAGGAAGAGAGGGAAAGAGAGAAAACCAAAGAAAGTAAAGATGCTATTGATTTGTCACATGCAGATTAGAGCAGAGTGAGATTTCTGCACGTCTCAGTGATGTTAGGATGTTAGGAATGATACAGCTCCTGGAGCACAGAGGTTTAAGGGCCTTTCTCAAGGGCCCCATCCGTGGCAGATATACCGGGGATTGAACCCACAACATTTCTGATCATAAAGTTTTACAGTCTTAACCACTGAGATACAACTTTCCCCAAGAATCTCAAACCTTTCTGAAGAATTTCTTCACAATTTTACACACAACATTTCCTGCACATCCATCTAGAGCCCAGTGTTACTGATGCAGTCGCCATGGCGATAAGAAACTGACCGATGTTGAGGGAGTGAAGGTGGTTGAGGCCACACATCGTCTGCTCTAGCAGTTTCACAGGGTCCAGTTTGGAACAGGGACAGCTCGGGTCCTCCACGTACTGCACACACACACACACACACACACACACACACACACACACTTTCAGTTTAAAAGTTCAAATATGTAAAATTATAGTATACAAGCAGTGACTCTCTCGAAGTCTAATTTTGGCCGTAACACACACACACACACACACACACACACACACACACACACACACACACACACACCTGCTGTAAGGTGGCAGCACACAGCTCGATGGCGATGTAGATGAACTGGCGGTCGCGCTCGGTGCAGAAGTAGCGGATGACGTTGGGATGCTCATCGGATTCACGCAACAGCTGAACCTCGCGCTCTGCAAACTCCACACACTCGGGCAGGATACGCTTCACTGCTACACGCCGTCCATCAAAATGACCTCTATACACACACACACACACACACACACACACACACACACACACACACACACACTACAAAGTTGATGATTTCTCTTATAATCACAGAAATTAATGTTTTTGCATTAAAGAATAATGTGATTATGTTTGATGTATTTGTAACTACATGTTCTCACACACGTTATAGCAGCTCTAAACACACGTTCCCTCACCAGTCTCTCTGCACTCTCTCTTTTTTCTCTCTTTTTGAAGTGGTCAGAAAACTTCACCACAGCATTAACACGTTTTTCTTCTTAATCGCTGCAAATGAGCCGTTGCTACGGAAACTATTGATGCACATCTCCGTAACTGAGGTCGATGTGATTCTCCTCTCGATGCAGAGGAAACGAGACGATACATAACAGATACATATGAAGGATCAGAACGAGCATCTTCTGACCAATCACAATCCAGCATGGCTCACCTGAACACGAACGTCCCCTCTGTACCGTGTCCCAGCACTTCAGTAGGGCTGAAGGAGATCTTTCCCACCTGCACCACGTCAGGCTGCACCTCTGAAATAAAACCCTAATCAACAATCTGCTCATTTTTGATCTACAAATCACAATAAATTAATAAATAACATATGAAACCTGACCAAACTGTGGATCAGTTCATCATTAGAGTCCAGGAGTAATACTGTATATAAACTTTTAACTACCAAATATGTAGGAGAAAACACACACACACACACACACACACACACACACACAGTCTCACCCTCTGCATCTCTGGAAAAGTTGGACGTTGCTGTGGGAGCAGTGGAGTCCTGAGTGCTGGAGCTAGGCTGGCTTTGATTGGACGAAACCGGGCTGCTGTGATTTGATTGGTTGCCGCTGCTGTAAGCTGACGATGACACAACGTCATTTCCTGTTGGCAAAAGTTGACTTGTCTGACTGGTGTTATCTGTTAAAGGTCTCGAGTTCATGGTGTCTTCAGATCTTTGCATCTTTTTGACTTGCTGGTGGAAAAACAAACAAACAAACAAACAAACAAACAAACAGAAACTTGGCAAAGATGTTCACTACAACTTCACTCAACAGTATTAAATACCAAAATAACAAAAGAATAAAACACCACATCTATAAACACACTTACTCGCTTGTGGGTGAAGAAGAACACCAGCAGTGTGGCGAGCAGCAGGGTCACCAACACGGTGGTCAGAGGGTCAGAGGTCAAAGAGTCAGGCAACATGGGAAAGGAGCTTTCACGCCCTACAGACTTCATCTGGACAGAAGATTGATTGTGATTGGCTGGAACTAGTTCAGGTGTGATTAGGTATTTTTATATATTTATATATATATATGTATAATCTCACAAAAGTAAGTGCACCCCTCACATTTCAGCAACAATTTAGTATCTTCTCGAGGAACAAAAGTGTAGAACTGAAGGTTGGATAGATTTTATTGTCCGTGTGCAGTTTGTGTATCAGTACAGTTTTACTGTCCTCTAAAAATAACAACATACAAACATTATTGTCCAAATAACTACCAACTAAAGTAAGTACACCCTCAGTAAACATCAAAACTGTGTCCAAAGTGTGAATATTTAGTGTAAAAGCACCATCGCTGTCCAGCACTGCTTCAATCCTCCTGGGCAGAAAACAGGTGCTGAAATGTGAGGGGTGTATTTACTTTTGTGAGACACTGTAAATGGTCACATGTATAAAAATCAGTGTGTAAACTGACTGGACGAGCTCCAGGGCGATACGCAGAAGATGAAGGAGGGATGACGTCTCCAGAGCGCTGCAGGTTCTCTGGGAATTCTCTCAGCATGGTGGTGTGGGCCACAGGGGGAACTTCATGGTGGCCTACACACACACACACACACGCACACACACACACACACACACACACACACACACAACATAACTGTTATTATTTCATAGCAAATCAGAAATCATTATATATAAATATGTAAGTGTTGCACTACTGACACAAAAAAAACATCTAACACAAAGATCTAATAATGTTGTGTCTTTGTCTTCTGTATGGTTAATGAACCCCTGTGAGGGTAGAAGGTTGAGATGGTTTCGTGGTGAGGGGCTTTGTGAACCCCAGGAGTGAGTTCACCGGGAGATTAATGCTCCTGATAGGATGAACAGGTCTAAGAGAAGCAGCCAGACATAATAACCACAACATAAACTACAAAAAGCAGCTAAAAGTGTCCCAGCAAGTTTGAGGCCATGGTGTGAGATGTTCTCTTTAGGTTTTGGATTAATTATGCCCCTGGTGGAGAACATCAGGTTCCTTGAAATCTCAGTACTAAGTAATGAATATGAGACCATGAAACAAATGAATGAAGTTCAGCAGAGTTGCAGGTGCCGTAATGATCCGTAGTGTAGAAGCTCAGAAAGACCAGACTGTGGAGAAAGATGATGAAAATAAGGTTTCAATATAAGGTTTACTCTCCAGGAAGGGGAAGGTGAGAAACTCATGAGTCAGGGAGAGTCTGGGAGAATACACACGATTGCTGGAACCATCTGCAATAATCCATACCCATAGTTTTTACGGGTTGCGTTATACAGTACGAGAGCGGCCTCTAGAGGCGAATCACTGACACGACATGCTGTTTGTTTTGTTGTGTCTTATTTTTATTCATTTGGGATGTAACTGTTTTTATTTATAAATGTGTCTTTTATTGTCCCCAAAATGTATTCATATAATTAATATATTCATATTATTTCTTTTAGCACATTTTCATGATTCAGCACTGTTTTTATTTATTTATTTTTGTAATAAAGTTGAATACTGTTTCATATGGTGTGTCTGTTAAAATGTTTAAATGACTTTCTCTCTCTTGAAATTAAATAAAAGCACAATCTTGTTGACTCTCAAATATCCAATTGGGGTCCAATCACCAAAATACGGCCACTGGTGGCGCTATAGCACAAATAAAACACTTATTTAGTGTAGAGGTGCTTAATATTTGTCACTTTACAGCAAAGTGACATTTCTTCTTCACATATCCCATTGATGTTAAGAAGCACAGGATCAGCCATGATACAGCACCCCCTGGAGGACAGAGGATTAAGGGCCTTGCACAAGGGCCCCAAAAGTGGCAGCTTGGTGATGTTAAATCAAGTTTTATTTGTAGTGCGCTGTGGACATCATCTCAAAGCAGCTTTACAGAGATAAAGTGGTAATAAAAATGTATTTCGTTCCTGATAATTATAATTTGATCCTGAATCAGTGAGCCAGTTGCAACTGTGAAGAAGGAAAAACTACCTGAGATGGCAGGCAAAAGGAACCTTTAGAGGAACCAGACTCCAAAGGGAATCTATCTTCAACCTCAAC
>MU552100.1:2998363-3022024 GCA_024362625.1 Silurus asotus
GAGGGCTCTAAGAGAGTTTGCCTCTCCCTCTTCCTCCCTGAGGGGGTCTGTTCCATTCTTTTGAGTTTGGCTGGTTTGATGAATGGTACTGGCTGTGATGATTTGCTGGATTTTCTTCTTTCATACTTCTCATCAATTCCTCTTTCTCATCGAGGGCTCTAAGAGAGTTTGCCTCTCCCTCTTCCTCCCTGAGGGGGTCTGTTCCATTCTTTTGAGTTTGGCTGGTTTGATGAATGGTACTGGCTGTGATGATTTGCTGGATTTTCTTCTTTCATACTTCTCATCAATTCCTCTTTCTCATCCTCCTGATGTTCACTTAATACTTCTGACTGTGACTCTTCCTCACAATAAGCTGTATCCTTTACTCGGATGTACCGCCTCTGCAGTACCGCCTCTGCTGTACCGCCTCTGCTCTTCAAATTCCTCTTTTTACTTTTATCGTGTTTTTTTGTAAATCTTTTATCGGAGTTTCTTCTCCTCACACAACGCTACATTGAATGCACCACTCTGGGATCTCCAAGCTAATCTTTTAGGGAGACTATAAACTTTTCAAAGATAAGTATCACTTGTCCTGGTGTAGCATCAGCTGCTCTACTTCGAGTTGACCACTGTTCCTTATGAAATGGTGGAACGACTGCAAAGTGAGGTTCTCCGTTCAGTCGCCTGTTCTCCCTCACCTCAACTGTATCCCAGCTCCTCACCTCTGTCTAGATATGGTTCTACTTGTTGTGTTATGGTAAAATACCCAACAACACTACAGGGATTGAACAATAAATAATGTGTGTGTGTGTGTGTGTGCGCGCTGCAGTGATGATCGCAGTGCTGAGTTGTTTCAGAAGCGTATTGACACGGCCACACAGATGAAGTCGGTCCTGGGAGCCAACGAGAAACCGAACTGCCTGATCATCGATGAGATAGATGGAGCTCCATCAGTAAGATCTTCAGCTCTTCTCCATCTAATGTATCTTCTTCTCCATCAACTCTCCTCCTCTTCCTCTTTGTTTTTTCTTCTCCTTAAACTCCTTTTCTGACCCATTTGTCAATGTACACCTTCTCCAGCTTCTTCTTCATCTTCTTCTCTGGGTTGGTGCACTTGTTTTTTTCTTAACAACACTCGTTTGTTTTTTTTTCTATTTCAGGCTGCTATTAATGTGTTGTTAGCGACCCTAAACAGGAAGGACAGCCGAGAAGGAGAAGAATCAACCTCAAATCCCTTGAAGAAAAAGAAGAAGAAGGAGTCTGTCCTGCTTCGGCCCATCATCTGCATCTGTAATGACCTGTAAGTTCCTCGTCCTGCTCCTCGCCTTGTTTCTCAGTCCTGTCCTGATCCTGTTCCTCATCTGTCTCTTTGTTCTGCTTCTTGTCTTGCTTCTTATCCTGATCCTTGTCCCATTCCTTGTTGCTCTCCTTGTCCTGTTCCTCATCCTGTTCCTCGTCCTTCTCCTTGTCCTGTTTCTTCCCTAGTTCTTGGCCCTGCTCCTTGTCCTGCTTCTTATCTCTCTTATTGTCATGTATCTCATCTTGTTCCTTGTCCCTCTCTTTGTTCTGCTCCTTGTGTCTAATTGAGTGTATCTGAAATTTGATTGGTGGTTTGTCTCCATAGTTACACTCCAGCTTTGAGGCCGTTGAGGCAGCAAGCATTCCTGTTAACTTTTCCTCCAACGCAGCAGTCTCGCCTCACACAGAGACTGGCAGAGGTACGGCACTTTACACGCCTCTTAACATGCCCTTATACACGCCTCATACACGCCTCTTATCATGCCTCATACACACCTCTATACACGCCTCATACACACCTCTTAACATGCCTCATACACGCCTCATACACGCCTCATACACGCCTCTTAACATGCCTCATACACGCCTCATACACGCCTCTTAACATGCCTCATACACGCCTCATACACGCCTCTTAACATGCCCTCATACACGCCTCATACACGCCTCTTTACATGCCCTTATACACGCCTCAGACATGCCTTTTAACATGCCTTCTACACATCTCATACACGCCTTGTACAGGCGTTTTTACACACCTCTTAACAGTACCCAATACTGTGTGTGTGTGTGTGTGTGTGTGTGTTTTAGGTCACACGTCGACAGGGTATGAAGGCAGACACGGGATCTCTGATGGCCTTGTGTGAGAAAACAGACAATGACATACGTGCATGCATCAACACGCTACAGGTGTGTGTGTGTGTGTGTGTGTGTGTTTTAAAAGGAACTGAAGATGTTTTTGTTCACTTTAATCTTTATTTATATCTATTGTGTTAAGTGATGGCTAACACACAGAAGTCAGCAGCACTGTTTGTTTGTGTTTATTTGTTTATTTGTTTAGTTTTTACATGGGCGTGGTCAGAGACAGTTGGATCAGCGTGTAGTGAATTCTATGAGCATTGGTTTAAAGGACCAGAACAAAGGACTGTTTTCAGTGTGGCAAGAAATATTTCAGCTTCCTCGACTAAAACGGTGCTCACACACACACACACACACACACACACACACACACACACACACACAAAGATGTCAGAATTTTGTATTGTATTTAGTTGTAGTTGTGAATATGTCCAGTAGGTGGCAACGCTGTATTATGTGCTGTGAGCCACATAGAAACGAAATTTTTTCCACTGGGATTAAAATTAGAATATTGAGATGTATTTTTGTAACTGGAAGATTTCGGGAGCACTTCCTGTTCTACTTTCTGTTGCTGTGAGTGCAGTGATGATATAACACACAGTTTCACTTGATCTTGATCAGGATAGGAGTCATGTGACTGATTTTTATTTGAAATGCCAGAAAACGGATTGGTGGAGATCCACATGGAGGTTTAGAGGAGGCGGGACTTAAAGACGTTACCCAGAGACTTCAACACATCCTTCACCTGGCCTCATCCTGCGGAGAACACGAGAAACTCACACAGGTAGTGATCTTACTGCAGGAGAACGTCAGGAACACACACGCACACACACACGGTTTACACAAAGTTTTTTGCCTATTATTTTCTCTCTCTCTCTCTCTCTCTCTCTCTTTCTCTCTCTCTCTCTCTCTCTCTCTCTCTCTCAGGGATTGTATGATAATTTCCTCAGTATGAAGCTGAAGGATCCCAGTCTATCAGGTGTGTGTGCAGGACTGGACTGGCTCTGTTTCTCAGATCTGGTGAATCAGTGTGTGTTACATGGGCAGAATTACTCTCTCATGCGCTACCTGCCCTTCCTCCCTGCTGCCTTCCATCACCTGTTCGCTGCTAACTCTGTTCCCCGCATCAGTTACCCCAACAGCCACTACGAGGTAGGGGTACTGGGGTACTGGGGTGTGTTTGAGACCTATATCTTCCGTCTGTGTATTATGACATTAACTTCCTGAATGTTCTTCAGGGTCTGATGAAAACCCAGCACACAAGAAACGCCCTGGTTGCCATGGTGGCAGAGATCCCTCCTTCCATCCGAACCCGAATCTGCCAGAGTAACCTGTGTTTAGACATCCTGAGTCTTTTACTGGACCTCATTTCCCCCAAACTACGGCCAGTAAGTACAGTACTGCTAGGGGCGGGGCATAAAACTACAGCACCGCTAGGGCCGGGGCATAAAACTACAAGTAAGTGTTTTATTCAACTACCCATAAAAGGTGTGTGTGTGTTGCAGGTTAATCCCCAGCTGTACAGTACGAGGGAGAAACAGCAGCTCTGTGAGCTTATTGATACGATGATCAACTACAACCTGACTTACAGACAGGAGCGCACACCCGAGGGGCAGTACACCTACGTCCTGGAACCGTCAGTACACACACACACACACGCACACACACACACCTGCCAACCTTTAAACCACCAGGTTCTCTGAACACAAGTGCAGATGCATTAATATAGTTAAATAACCAGTTAAAGCAATTCTCTTCTTTACTTCTTATTCTCAAGACATTACTGTGTGTGTGTGTGTGTGTGTGTGTGTGTGTGTGTGTGTGTGTGTGTGTGTATAGTAACATTGAGGATGTGGTGAGGTTTTCTGGTCTACCCCCTCGGAGACAGCTGACCTATCAGGTGAAGCAGTTGATCTCCAGAGAGACGGAGATGGAGAGGATGAGGAGGGTGGAGCGAGCGCAGCAGAAACGCAACCCTCAGCAGGTCAGATGATAAACCACAATATGACCACATGCAAAATGCTCACAGCAGTAACTAGGGTTGCAAAACTGCGGGAAATTTCAAGACTGGAAACTTTCCATTCAAATGAACGGGAAAATACGGGAATGAATCAGAATCAAGTGGGAATTTTACCAAATTGCAGGCGAGCCAATTTTAGTGAAGTTGAAAATGATGATTATTCTGGTTACACTATTTAGTGTCAAAAATGTCTATCTTGGTGAGTATTTACGTAAATGACATAAATATTACATACTATTCTGTGCTGTAAGTTTTTGTGCAACAAAATTATACAATTGTAAAAACTAACACACTGATTAAATAATACAAAACTGTCACTCTGTTGTTTTCTATAGTATCAGTGTGAATACAGTAACCAGCCAGGAAATCAGAAGTGCTAACTGAAAGCTAGCACTAGATCATTGATGAGGTTTAAGGCTGACTAGCTCAAGCTGTGCTGCTCTTCTGAGACTGTATTGCAGAATACAGACACACTACTATTTTAATGTTTTAGAAAAAAGACTCTTGTACTCCACAATTCAAATCTGCATTCATCTGATTATAAATAAAGAACAGAACATGGTGAAAGTGTTCTCCTTACACTAATCATGTCTGCTTAGGACCAAACTAAATCTTCATACTTTAGTTTGTATATGATACAGTTTATATACATTTCCCCAAATGTCTAATAAAATCTGATCCATTTCTGGTTTCCAACCTGGAATATTTCCAAAATTCCCCAGACGAAGTTCCCATGGAAATGTTCCGTCTCTTTGCAGCCCTAAATGTACCCCAGAGTGATGGAGCAGTGATTGTGTGCTGCAGAATAGTGTTATTTTACAAGATATTCATGTACACGAAGCTCCGCCTCCTGGGAGCTGTGTAGTGTTTATCTGGAGACCTGACTTTGACGCGGTGAGATGGCGTTCCTCACGGGAGTTCCGCACGTTGTTAACGTGAGCGTAGAGCGATTCTGTACACTAGGTTATAGTGTAGTTTCAGGTTTATTCTGCTGCGACTTTCATATTTCTTTAACCCAAGCATGTGATTTTTTTCTGTTCCTTTAGACTGAGACGGTTGAGGAAGTGAAGGAGGTGAAGAAACCTCAGACCCAGAAGCCTAAGAGTAGAAACCACCATCAGAGGCTGGAGAACATTGTGAAGCAGACGGTGGTGGAGAATAAGGTAACACACTAACTCTGATGTTCTGCAGTACAGGTATGTGCTGTCTCAGTGTATGGGTGGAGTTCAGCAGACCTGAAACACCTGCAGCTTCATTTGCATACCTCATTTATTCACCAATCAAATCAGGAGCAGTCTGCAGGCGTGCGCTGGTTTTCCATGCAAATCACAAATCCGATTTTTTTTTCAGACGTCTGACTAATGAATAGAGGTGATGTGTACACACACACACACACACACACTGTATAGTGCAGTTTTATAGTAGTTTTATACTAGTTTTTTTTTTTTTACCTAAAATTACCTGTAAAAATGTTTTTTTTTATTATTTATTTTGAATTATTTTTTATTGCAGTTTGATTCCCACATTACTGCTTTTTCAGCACCTCCAAAACAAGTCTGTAGTGTAACTGACATTTTTTTTAATAAAATGTATTTGATATATTTATTACAAATATCTCCAATTAAAACGAGTGAATTTGTATTGTAGCCCGAGACGGATTTCTTTGGCCGAGCCGTCGTACCTAAAGAGAAAGTGTCTCCTAACACGTCCACAGGTTAGTGTTCTGTCCCACAACACACCACACGTTTATAGAGAACGGGCGATTCGTCTGTGTAACGTCCCTCTCGTTCTCGCTTCTTTCTAGAAGACGACGGGAAACCCGGCGGCGTGTCTCAGATCGGTAAAGCTGTAGGGAACAGTGACGTCTGGTTTCGCTTTAATGAAGGAGTTTCTAACGCAGTGCGCAGAAACGTTTATATCAGAGAGCTGCTGTGAGAGAAAACTCCCCATCAAACGCTTCTCGAGAAATCAATTAAGAAAACTGAATAAATCTTGTTTTTTGGATCGTTTATTACTTCTAATTCTGCTTGTGGTGTTTATTTCTACTCCGTTTATAAAGTGTTTTTATAAAGTCGAACATTGTCGTGAAGAAGCTTTTTCAGAAATATAGAGAGAAAGAAAATGTGGGTCAAATGTAGAAATTAACCCCAACAAACAGATTTCTAGAAAATTCCAGCTCATGCTAGATGACTACACATTTTCCAGACTCCACCCACGGATTTGCCTTCAGCAGCTCAGGATTCAGAAACGGATCCTCGGGCATTTTCCCTTCGACCCATTTCACCAGCCTGGGAAGTGGAGGAAAAGATAACAGGTCAGAAACCCAATGCTCAGAACAGAGCAGCAAGAAAAGCTTTCGAACGTGAAGATCTAACGTCACTCACTCGGGGATCGACACAGACGTTTTCTCACGTGGAAAATCCAACTGCTGTTTCATACTTTCCACCATGTCCTTCAGCTGAGTCTCATCCAACTCATCCATCTGAACCCACAGGAAAAATGATCTCGAATTAATTCATTAATAATCATTTTTTATGCGTGTGGTTTAATAATAGTAAAAAGATTATTTGATCATTTTTCACGCTAAAATAATTCAATTTGCATTTTTTGTATTTCTTTACCTATTTTGCTGTTACTTTTATTGCATTTTTAAATAGTGCTCACATTTACTGCCTTAATATATTACTTAAAAAAATACATGTATATACTAGTCCCTTTTATACTTTGATTCTATTTATTTCATATAACCTACATTTTTTGACACAGTGATCATTTACCACTGAAACTTGTAGTTGTTTTTATTATAGATGATTAATTTCTGAATAAAAAACCTCAGTCTTTTCCTGATGCAGAAGAATCTGATTAAATGGCAGTAAATATTAATATTAATTGCTTGTAGCTTATATGTATATAAAAATGTATATCTCTGAATTACAAATACAGTATATAAATACAGTAGCACTTATTATTATTTATAGTAAATATAACCCTCTCTCTCTCTCTCTCTCTCTCTCTCTCTCTCTCTCTCTCATATATATATATATATTACATTGTAGACACTTATAAAGATACAACTTTATTTACATTTGCAGCATTTAGCAGACGCCCTTATCCAGAGCAATGTACAAAATGCGCATTGAGTCTCTTTATGAGAGTGTAAATAGGAGAAAGTAAATGTTCTTACCTCAGCAGTTGTGTTAGTGTGATCCGAGTATGATCAGTGAGTTTTTGATTGAAAATTCCGCACTGTCGAGTGTGTGTGTGTGTGTGTTTGTGTTTCTGAAGCTGGAAGAGACTCAAACTTGTTTTGGTAGTCTAATGATTCGGTTTTGTACCTGTGTGTTTTGAGGAGAAAGGGGTGGGGCTTGGGATTTGCCTGCCCATCCCTGATGTAAAAGAGATGTAAAGCTTCCTTTAAGGTTTCCAGTGAAAATCCTTCACCTCCTCACATAAACTACAATAAACAAAAACATACTGCTGTAATGATGATAAAATAGCCATCACATGCTTTATAAATCCGCCCAGGACCTCCCCGAAGTGATGTTGGATTACTGAGTGGAAGGCCATGAGTTCAAATCCCAACAACACGTAAACAACTGAGCAGTTAAGGGTTCTGTTGGAGTTGTAGGTTTCTCTGGTGTGTGCCAAATGCTGATGTTGTAAATTAAAACTGCTTAGAACCATTTATACAACAATGTTAAAAAAGTAAACTATCACTAGCGCAATAATCACATCTAATCATGATGGAACTCGCTAATCTCTGTGATTATTAACAATCATAACAAAGAACATTTCAACCCTTATTACTGACTCTTCATTTAAACCTGTCACTAACACATCTGTATTTATGAGCGTTTTGTTCATACAGATGTTCTCAATGAGCAGGGGAAATCATTTACACTTTTTTTTTTAACTTTCTTTTCAAATCATGTTCATGATTGTGTCTGTGTTCATGTTCATTCTCCCAGGAGTTTACAATGTCCACAAGATTAAGTATACGTTTATAAACTAAGTTTTGGAAGTGTTGTGGGTGTTAGTAAGTGTTGCGAGTGTATTGTGAGGGTGTTGTGTTTGTTGTAAAGTTGTGTTAGTATGTGTTTTGAAGGTGTTTGTGGTGCGTTGAGGGTGTTGAGTGTTTGGTCCTGTTGCGTGTTGTGAAAGTGTGTTTTTAGGGTGTGTTAGGGTAACAACAGACGGACATTTTGGCAGCTAGTAAACAAATGTAATGTGTAATAACAGCAATAATAATGTAATAAAAAATATTGTAATAACAGATGGAAATTTTGGCAACTAGTAGAAAACCTGATATTACAATGTTATTACATAGTTATTATATAACATTGTAACTACAATGTAACTGTAGGACCAGATAGAATTTTTTAGCAACTAATAAAAATCCTGATGTTTAACTAATATGTAACTACATCGTAACTACAATGTAATAGATAGAAATTTTGGAAACAAGTAAAAAAAAAAGTATGTTTAATAACTATGTAATAACATTGTAATAACTGTAACTACAATGTAATAACTTTGAAATGTTGGCAATGAGTAAAAAAGAATATGTAATAACATTGTAACTACAATGTAACAACATTCAAATAACAAAAATTTTTAACAACTAGTAAAAAATCTTGATGTGTAATAACATTGTAATAACTAAATAACTACAATGTAATAACATCGAAATTTTGGCAATGAGTAAAAAAGGATGTGTAATAACTATGTAATAACAGATAAAAATGTTGACAACTAGTTAAAACTGGATGTGTAATAATTATGTAATAACATTGTAATAACTATGCAACTACAATGTAAACAGATCAAAATTTTGGCAATGAGTGAAAAAAGGATGTGTAATAACTATGTAATACCATTGTAATAACTATGTAACTACAATGTAATAACAGATCGAAATTTTGGCAATGAGTAAAAAAATATGTAATAACTATGTAATAACTATGTAATAACATCGAAATTTTAACAATTAGTAAAAAAACAGGTGTAATAACTATGTAATAACATTGTAATAACTATGTAACTACAATGTAATAACAGATCGAAATTTTGGCAATGAGTAAAAAAATATGTAATAACTATGTAATAACATCGAAATTTTAACAATTAGTAAAAAAAAACAGGTGTAATAACTATGTAATAACATTGTAATAACTATGTAACTACAATGTAATAACAGATCGAAATTTTGGCAATTAGTAAAAAACCAAATGTGTAATAACTATGTAATAACATTGTAATAACTATGTAACTACAATGTAATAGATCGAAATTTTGGCAACTAGTAAAAAACCAGATGCGTAATAACATTGTAATAACTATGTAACTACAATGTAATAACAGATCAAAATTTTGGCAACTAGTAAAAAACCAGATGTGTAATAACTATGTAATAACTATGTAACTACAATGTAATAGATCGAAATTTTGGCAACTAGTAAAAAACCAGATGCGTAATAACATTGTAATAACTATGTAACTACAATGTAATAGATCGAAATTTTGGCAATTAGTTAAAAAAAAGGATGTGTAATAACTATGTAATAACATTGTAATAACTATGTAATAACAGATCGAAATTTTGGCAACTAGTAAAAAACCAGATGTGTAATAACTATGTAATAACATTGTAATAACATTGTAATAACTATGTAACTACAATGTAATAACAGATCGAAATTTTGGCAACAAGTAAAAAAGGATGTGTAATAACTATGTAATAACATTGTAATAACTATGTAACTACAATGTAATAACAGATCAAAATTTTGGCAATGATTAAAAAAAGGATGTGTAATAACTGTAATAACATTGTAATAACTATGTAATAACATTGTAATAACTATGTAACTACAATGTAATAACAGATCGAAATTTTGGCATAGAGTTAAAAAAGGATGTGTAATAACTAATAACTATGTAAAAACATTGTAATAACATTGTAACTACAATGTAATAACAGATCGAAATTTTGACAACTAGTTAAAACTGGATGTGTAATAACTATGTAATAACATTGTAATAACTATGTAATAACAGATCGAAATTTTGGCAACTAGTAAAAAACCAGATGTGTAATAACATTGTAATAACTATGTAACTACAATGTAATAACAGATCGAAATTTTGGCAATGAGTTAAAAATGGATGTGTAATAACTATGTAATAACATTGTAATAACTATGTAATAACAGATCAAAATTTTGGCAATGAGTTAAAAATGGATGTGTAATAACTATGTAATAACATTGTAATAACTATGTAATAACAGATCGAAATTTTGGCAACTAGTAAAAACCAGATGTGTAATAACATTGTAATAACTATGTAATAACAGATCGAAATTTTGGCAACTAGTAAAAACCAGATGTGTAATAACATTGTAATAACTATGTAATAACATTGTAATAACTATGTAACTACAATGTAATAACAGAGAAATTTTGGCAATGAGTTAAAAAAAGGATGTGTAATAACTATGTAATAACATTGTAATAACTATGTAACTACAATGTAATAACTATGTAACTACAATGTAATAACAGATCGAAATTTTGGCAATGAGTTAAAACTGGATGTGTAATAACATTGTAACTACAATGTAATAACAGATCGAAATTTTGGCAATGAGTTAAAAAAAGGATGTGTAATAACTATGTAATAACATTGTAATAACATTGTAACTACAATGTAATAGATTGAAATTTTGACAACTAGTTAAAACTGGATGTGTAATAACTATGTAATAACATTGTAATAACTATGTAACTACAATGTAAACAGATCGAAATTTTGGCAATGAGTTAAAAAAAGGATGTGTAATAACTATGTAATAACATTGTAACTACAATGTAATAACAGATTGAAATTTTGACAACTAGTTAAAACTGGATGTGTAATAACATTGTAATAACTATGTAACTACAATGTAATAACAGATCGAAATTTTTACCAGTTAAAAATGGATGTGTAATAACTATGTAATAACATTGTAATAACTGTAACAACTATGTAACTACAATGTAATAGATCGAAATTTTGGCAATTAGTTAAAAAAAAGGATGTGTAATAACTATGTAATAACAGATCGAAATTTTGGCAACTAGTAAAAAAACAGATGTGTAATAACATTGTAATAACTATGTAACTACAATGTAATACAGATCGAAATTTTGACGAGTTAAAAAAGAATGTGTAATAACTATGTAATAACATTGTAATAACTATGTAATAACAGATCGAAATTTTGGCAATGAGTAAAAAAAAGGATGTGTAATAACTGTAATAACATTGCAAAATTTTGGCAACTAGTAAAAACCGGATGTGTAATAAGTATGTAATAACATTGTTATAACATTAATAACTGTAACAACTATGTAACTACAATGTAATATCAGACTTTTGGCAATGAGTAAAAAAAAAGAATGTGAATAATGTAATAGATCAAAATGTTGGTAAAAATTAAAAAAACGTGTAAAAAAAAACTAAAAACTTTGTAACTACAATGTAAAACTAATAACAGATCCGATTTTTAGCAACTAGTAAAAAAGCTGATGTGTAACTACAAGGTAATAATTTAACATTGTCAACAAATTCAGCAACTATTAACAAAAAATATAATGTATGAATGCAATAACATTGAGTGCAAGAGAAAATCTGCAATGTGTAATATACTAAATTTAGAAATGCAGAACCATATTGTGATAAATGTTAAACATATACTAAAAATGTGTTTTAAAATGTATCTTACCAAAACAAAAAATCCAGACAAGTAGCAGGAAATAAAGTTTCATTTATTGTTGAGGTGTTTACGTGTGCTTACACCATGAAAGCTTTGTGGCAACAGTTTTAGCACAAAAACAAAATCACAAGATGCCAACACTTTTTTCCATCATGTAACAGAACCTTAGTACAAAAATATGGTGAAATTTTAAGCAGTTTGGAGGAATATATATAAACCACATTTTCTTTCTGTACAAATCCACAACAACCTGAGAACTCAAGCTTCAGCAGCAGAAACGTACAACAAAAAAACCCGGAATCCTGAATTTCACTCTTAATTGCACTAGAATTTAAAATCAATTTTGTTTTTATTTATTTATTTTTTTTAACACAGGTGCTTTTTTTTTATCTTATTGGATTTTATACATAAAATACAGAAGTGACAATTCATTCATTTCTTACCACTGTACAGTTCTGAGGAAGTTTATAAATACTGTTATGTCATATGCAGTTCCTTCCCTCCACCATGTTCTCAAAGCATTCGCTTCTCCTGCATGAATCTCGCTTCCATCTGTCTGGAGAAAAAATTAAATTTAATAAATAAAGCATCGATTGAGAAGAAAAATCAACCTTTTTGGCTAAAATCTCTGTTCATGTTTCACTTTTTTGGTTGGGATTTTTGTTACTCCTGTCAAAACATTAAAAGGTGTTAAGGTAAAAGCACCGCTGCATCAGTCGCTGCAAGCTGGAGTGGGGGGCCAGGGGGGTCAAATCTAGGGAACACTCAATAAGAACATAGGAAGTGCTTCTCTGAACTGTGAGTGGAGTTTACAGGAACTCACTCTGTGAGAGAGCACTGGAGGGTACCAGCAGCTACACTGGCGAGTTTGGATGTTGTGCAGATCTCTGCAAGACTAACAGGATCATCATCGCAGGGAAGAATGAGGGAGGGTGAATCACGAGGGGGTGTTCCACCCTTCATCACTTCTGATTCAAATGCGTTGCCAAATGACGACGTCTGGTGAGAGAGTGACGGTGTAGGAAGAGCCGGATCTCCACACGAACCCTCCATCGCCGCCTGGAGAGAGAAAAAAAAAAACACCGTGATCACTGAGTCTTTGGAATCTTCTCGGGTTTGTTCATGAGAACATCTGAGCAGTAAGAAGTAAATGGGAGGGGAAAAATTTGCATAAAGCTATTTCATGCCGAACCTTACTTCCACCAAAATGTACTAGTCATATTTGTGATTTTCGACGTCTCTCCCAGTACTGCGTAACCACTTATTTGCAGGGTGACAATCAGGTAAATCATGTCTCTCACCAGAGACATGGATGTGCTGCAAAGGAGACCCTGAGGTAGACAGTAAACATCTCGCTCAACACCAAAGTGCTTCACAGGTTTCATTTCCTCAGCAGGAATTCGCTGCAGAACGGACACGTCTCCACATATCTTCTGGGCAGGAATCTTTTGAGCTGAAGAGAGTCAACATTCACTGTAAAATATTGAGACCGACACCATTCTGGTTTGTAACACCACAGTGAGGTGTTTAAAGGAGCACTGAGGTACGTACACTTCACTCCTGGTTGCGTTTTGTTAGGGGTCTGAACATCTGTGGCTTCTTCAAACTGTGAAATAGAGAAATATTTATTTATAATTGTTATAGGAGCACTTACAGGGCAATTAAATCTGTAAAAAGGGTCATGGTTATTGGTCAGTAGATGTGCAGATGCTCCTCGTGTTCTTATTGAGGCTGAAAAGACAGCTTTAGACCTACAATAGTGTTCACACCGCTACAGTTTTATATCCAACTACGTGACTTGTTACCCATTTTCAAGTCACCGCTTCAGCACTAAACAGTGGACAGCGCCCCAAAGCAGCATTACTGAAACAGAGATTATGAATATAAATGTTTACATCAGTTCCTTAAAATGTTCTCCCTAATGAGCGGATGAGTGGTGACAGGGGCAGTGAAAAACGCAGATGGTCTGAGGAACCAGACTCAAACAGTAACCCATCCTCTTTTTAGTGACTTTTCACTGCAGCCTTTAAACCCTTGTAGCAGACGTTTGATTAATTACAGTCCAAATCCATCTTTAAAAGTTCATAAGTCCAACATTCCACATTAACCCCTCTGAACTGAAGGCTTTTCATGTGGAGAACATCCTGAGGTGACCTCCATCATTTCTGTATTACTGGACATTACCATCCCTTTGGGACTTTATTTCACTTGTTGCCTCTACAACATGAAGCTGCATACAAACACTCAGAAGACTGACTGTGTGCCCTCTGCTGGTCATTTAATGGTAATTATAAGTAACAGTAGAGCCTTTGGGTCATATTTGATAGCATTCATATCCAGGTCTTCTGTTTGATTTATTTTAACTTTTTTTATTGCATCATTTGCTGCCTTCTTGGTCAGATCACTGCTCTAAAGGATTTTCTCTGTGGTTATTCTGGTAAAAAAAAAAGGGTACTAACTAAACTAACTGCTCACTGGTGTAAAGACACACACACACACACACACACACACACACACACGGCTCCAGGTTGAGTCCTGATCTCAAGGGGAAATGTCTAGAGTGGAGATGTGACGTATTCCCACCTTCGACTCAGCATTCCCAGAACGGACTGCATCTCCACGACGACCCTGAGCAAGAAAACATACTTTAAGCAGTAACGAGCAGACTTATTTATTATTGGAATTTTAGAACTTTATTCACACACACACACACACACACGGCTCCAGGTTGAGTCCTGATCTCAAGGGGAAATGTCTAGAGTGGAGATGTGACGTATTCCCACCTTCGACTCAGCATTCCCAGAACGGACTGCATCTCCACGACGACCCTGAGCAAGAAAACATACTTTAAGCAGTAACGAGCAGACTTATTTATTATTGGAATTTTAGAACTTTATTAAATGCTTATGGGAAGTTTCTTCTGCACTGTAGATCATATGCAGGATTTTCTTCCAGGTTTCTGATGAACATGCATCACATACCAGCCCTGCCTAATATATTTACCTTCTCAGATTTGGGCACGTCTGCAGATTTCTTCCTCACCCTGCGGGCACACACAAAAATATGTTTAGTCCGGGTCATTCCGAGCTCATAGCTCCTGTACGTCAACTTACACGATGCCCGTGACATGAGCGTGAACTCTCCGAGTCTCGATCAGCAAGATCCTGTGACGCAGGACAGGTATGTGGAGAAAACAAGAAAACCACACTGACACTCAGGTTTATCATCGTGAAGATTCCTTCAAAACCCTCATTTCCATTTTTACACTAATCTGGATGAGCAAAGATAGAGAAGTCAATCAAACCTAAAAAACACAGTGTGCCTCGTGGACGTCTCGCAAAATAATGCATAAAGAACAAACCAGCCTTTAGTGTGGATCACATAAAACATGATCAGAGCTTCACCTGGACTGAATCCATCCCCTGGGCCACAGCGTTTTCACACTCGCCTCCAAGAAACACTTCAAATAATCCTCTAAACTCTGACCAGCAGGAGGCTCCAGCTCAAAGCTTCTCATCTTCAGCCTCACCACCTCACATACCAACTCCCTGGGAAGGGAACACACACACAAAAAACACGCTGACCCACTTAATAAAAGGAAACCAACACATTTTCACACTTCTGTAATGGTAAACCTGATCTCTTCGTTCCATCGGAATCTCTTGCGAGGTCCAAAAACTCGTTTTCCGCTCAAATCGTCCTCTTCTTCATCAGAACCTTCTACAGTTCTCTTTTCTTTCACAGCCTCCAGTCTAAAGAAACACACTCATGATTCCCAACACGCACCAGGTGATGAACAGTCAGATGTTTTCTGCAGTTTACCTGGCAGCTTTGGCTTCAGAGTGAGCTTGGCAGTGATGATTGAAGCGGTGGATCTGCTCGGGCATGACTCGGCACACCGCCTCCTCCAGTCTCGGGATCAGAACCGTGAGCTGATCCTCCTGAAAGTCAAACAATAATTGGTGTTCAGAAGACTTGTGTTGAACCTGATTAGAAGATTAAACAAGATTCCCAATGTGTAGATCACCGTTTTTCAAGTTTCAGCTTCTGGAAAAATTTGTCTCTGTCATTTGTAAAAATGAGGCACATTTAAATTTTCAAAGTTTTTAATTTTGAACACTTTGTAACGTTTGTACAACATTAGAGACGTGAAACCACCTCAATTTCCACAACCAGACTTGTGCTGAGAGAGACGCAGACAGGCAGACA
Organism: Silurus asotus; assembly: GCA_024362625.1. Classification (NCBI taxonomy): domain Eukaryota; kingdom Metazoa; phylum Chordata; class Actinopteri; order Siluriformes; family Siluridae; genus Silurus; species Silurus asotus. The sequence goes on from MU552100.1 coordinate 3,014,488, forward strand.
CACAGGCAGACACACAGGCAGACACACAGGCAGACACACAGGCAGACACACAGGCAGACACACAGGCAGACAGACACACAGGCAGACAGGCAGGCGTTACTGACCAGCTCAAGAAGGTGGAGTTTGGTGGCTCTCTCCACCAGTGTGTGTTTGTTGCAGGACAGTAGTGAGGAAAGGTAGGAGAAGATTCTGGAAAACACCTCATCAGGTAACTCCTTCCTCTGAACTGAGATACTAAAGAACCCGTAGTCACAGATATTTATTTCAGGATAAGATTGTGCAGAATGTGTAGAATGAAGTGAGAAACTTACTCCAGCAAGATGATGTTTATCTCTGGCGCAAACATCTCCATTTTCTTCCTTTCTTTAGAACCACAGATTCCCTTAAACATGAAGGAGAAGATGAGAATCAGGTTTTAGGAAGTCACTTCTAAAAGAAATTATTTCTTGAATGAAATTATTTTCACTGTGGAAGTTCTCTAGATATCTAACTCACATGTGATGTAACCAAGTCTCTCGGCCATGACATGGAGAAGTAAAGCTGATCAAACAATAATATTTAATAATAATAATAATAATAATAATAATAATAAATATATTTTTTTTACATTTATATTTAAAGTATTTATGGTTCTGTAGGAATCATGTCTCTTGGCTGAAGAGCAGTATTTACAGCAAATCTTTATGATCACTACCTGAGTGAGTTCTTGTAGACTTTGTTCCAGAGCAGGAGGTAAACCATCAGGAAGGGAAGCCTGAGACACCGCCGTTGAAGTTTCTCGGGTCTCCTGGTACCGATGGTCACTTAGGAGCTCATCCTGCTCAATCACTGCTCTGTGAATGTCATCAGTACCATCTGCATCTCTGAGCACCACGAGCAGATCAGCAGGAACAGACTTGAGCTGCTCGCTGGAGTCATGGATTGCAGCTGGAGGGGGTTCCATCGTCTTCATGTTGAACAGGTGGAGCTCCTGAAGCTTCGCCTTGTGAAATTTCTTCAACATGCCGCTGAGGTTCTGTTTCTGCTTCTTACTCGCTTTCTTCTTATTTCCTGAAGGCACACTGAAACAAAAACACAAAACTAAATCAGAACTAAACTCCTGGATGGGTTTCAGTGAACGACTACACAAACGCTTCATTTCAGAAAAAAAACAGAAGCTTCTACGCTACAGACGACCATAAGAACCTGTGTTCAGCATTTTCCCCTTCAGCCTGAACCTCCTCTTTTCTTCTCTTCTTCTTAGAAATCTTCACCTCACCACCTCCTTTCAATTTACGTTTCTTTACAGGAGGAAAAAAAAAAAAAACTTTCACAAACAGAATAAACACAGTTTCATGTAAATAACGAGTTTCACTGAAATAAACTGGGGGAAAACCTTGGGTTTGATGTTCTCCTCAAAATCATCGCTCTCCTTCTCTTCACCTGAAGCGGGACGGAAGTGGAGAGTCCCGAAGTTGATGTAAAATCCTCCGTATTTGGTTGTAAGGCAGGCTGGAACCAACTCGTCATACTTTCATACAGAGGAAAACCTCCTCGTTTAAAAAACAAACTTCGCTACACATCAGCGCCATCTACAGGAGCTAACGCTGAAACCAGGCCTGGATTTTTATTGGCGTTTAAACTCGTAACAAAGAAAAACGAGATCAATAAAAACACAAACCACAGGAACCAGGAGATACAACAGATGAGCTCCGTCCCTGAACACCTCACATTTATTTGAGTAGAAACGCATTCGATGTGTTTCAGGTTGAAATTTTTGATTAAACAATAACTCGACTCACAGCCTCCGAGTTGTCAATAAAGGAGTCGTTGTCGTCGTATCCGTAGCCCATGTCCACCAAATCCTGCACTCGGTCTTTCCTCTGTGCAGAAGCTCCTCCCTGAAAACAAACATTTCTATTTACCCACAAACGTGAAGGATTTCTAGTGGTGATGCACATCTCCATAACCGAGGTCGATGTGATTCTCATCACGATGCAGAGCAAAGATACGATACATTACAGATGTGCATGAAGCAGCTGCTGATACGATACGATTCAAATCTGATGCTCTGAGATTCACTCTGCTACAGAAAGTTCACTTTTATTTCTTTCGTTCAGACACACAGCAAATCATCAATTCACTTCAGTCTTCTGACTTCTTAATCATGTCTCTTTCACACACACTTCTGTAGAGCAAAAACAAATAAAACCAGATGTTCTTTTCCTGTTGTGTCTGCAGGAAGTTACAGCTCTGCCTCTGCCATGTTAATCTGTATTCTACATGACTCTCAGGACACGCCTCCGTCTCCGTGGTGTTGTGATGCGTCATGTTCACGTAGCAGCAGTGGTGCTGAGAGAACGCACTCGAGACACAGTTTAGAGACCAGAAATCAGTCTACATACAAAACATGGGTCACAAATTATAAAGTTTTATTACATTGTGTGTCTCAAATAAGAAAATGTTTTTATAATTAATCTTACCAGCCCGAATTTCTATAGATCCAGATGTAAACAATAAAATCCACCGATAGATGGCGCCATTTATCTCTTTTCCACATCCCCCTACATTTTAAGATCAGTGCAAGTGACAAAATCCAACACAAAACTGTTTTTAAACACGTACAAAAAAAAAACAAAACATCACGTGTAAACAAAAAGGTGGAAAATTAATTCAGTAAATAATTCATTAGGAAATAAAGTAGTAAAATTTATTGTGTAAAGAAACATGAGAAAAAATAAAATAAATTAAAACAAATATTTTAAAAAAGGTCTAATTAAATAAACACATAAAATTTGTGGAAAAAAAGTAAAAAAAAGGGAATTAAATAAATATGTGCCTAAAAACCAAGAACACGCGCAAGGCAGGATGTGACGTGTAAAACCCACGTGAGTTTTTTGTACGCGGGTTTTTTTTTTCTAAATAAACGTGTTTGAGGTTTGTGTTTTCACTCACGTATTTCTGCTGGAACATTCGGGCCTGAAGCTCTTCATCTCCATCTCCATCTCGTTCCTGAAGCACCTGCATCAAAGTCTCATCACGACCTGCACCTCTGACCTTTAACACGAGACAGAAAACATGTGGTGTTTAAAAAGTCTGGACCGATAGTGAAGTAAAGTGTGTGTGTGTGTGTGTGTGTGTGTGTGTGTGTGTGTGTGTGTGTGTGTGTGTGTGTGTGTGTGTGTACCGCAGTAGGATAGTGAAATTCCGCACAGCGCGCATCATCCGGCTCGAACAGAACCAGCTCTATCCGGGCACTGAGGGTCTCCTCGGCCTGGGCCGGTGGTGTATGAGGGGGCATTAACCCCAGGCTGAGGGGGGGATCAGGAGCAGTGTGAGAGAGAGTAGTGAACTGGATCCTGTGAGGTGTAGCCATGACACATGCACACCAGCCTGCACATGACCCGGAGTGACCCCCTGCTGCAGCACCTGAGCGCACTTAAGTCAAAAAGAGAGCCAATAAGAAGGGAAATGACGTCATCACGCAGCACCGCGTCAGGTTTTCGTGAACTTGTGCAAAATTAGGAATATAATAAAAACTAGCAATTCTGCACCTTTTATTTAGAAGAATAAAAAACAATCACTGAATTAAAAACATTAAATGTTCCTTAAATTTTTTTCCACTGCATTTGTGCATTTTAACCAACAGAGGGCAGCAGAAGTCAAAATAATTCACAATACTAACTAACAATAAAAACGGTAATGAGGGACATTTTATTATTATTATTATTATTATTATTATTATTATTATTGTTATTATTATTATTATTGTTATTGTTGTTGTTGTTGTTGTTATGCTTTTAAAATATATTTGTCAGAACCACCTGTTTTAGTTGGGTTTTGAGTGTGTGTGTTGTTCCATGTTCTTCTTGGGGTCATGTCTGTTTCCTCCAAATTCTGTGGTGTCTTCCCACCTCAGTGTGTGTGTGTGTGTGTGTGTGTGTGTGTGTGTGTGTGTGTGTGTGTGTGTGTGTGTATAGGGCCTTGAAATGATCTGGTGTCTCAGTCAAGTTTGGACTGTAAATTCAGACAGAAAGAAAAGATTTTAACAGATGAATGAATGAATAAATGGATGAATGTAAATATCTGTCACACGTTCATCATGTTATTATTTGTGTATTTGAGTTTTTTTCTTTTATTTCTACAATATTTTCCACATTTACTGAAAATCCTGTGAGTAAATTCAGTTGAATTTAAATGTAAAATATTATAAAAATGTATACACACGTAAACTTTTAACACACACACACACAGACACACACACACACACACACACTTTGATATATTGCTTTGATATAATTATTAATGCAGCTAATTAATGCAATGCTACACTTCAGTATAATCTAACCCCAACCCTAGCCTGTGTGTGTGTGTGTGTGTGTGTGTGTGTGTGTGTGTGTGTGTGTGTGTGTGTGTGTGTGTGTGTAAGAGAGAGGATCAGATTGCAGCTCTTTTGTTTAACCAGACTGCTGTTTCATTGAGCTAAATGGAGTGGAAGAGATGAACGCCTCCCAGCTTGAGGAGAACACGGAGACACCGAATAAAAAAAACTGTCAATAAACGTGTGGGGGACAATGGACTAAAACACACACACACAAAAGAGAGGGACAGATGGAGTGAGGAGGAAGGGGAGGTGTGGAGAGAGAGAGAGAGAGAGAGAGAGAGATTCCCTGGATAATTAAATAGACAACACACCCAGAGAGCCCACGTCCCTGAAGCCCATCACTCAGTGCTTTATTAACTCGAGCAACACAAACGAGTTTTAATTAAACACTCACGTGCGAGTGACATGAACACGTCCGTTCATTAAGGAATGGCGTGTAAAAAGATCATCCTGTACTCGTTTACTCGACATGGTAATGACGTTTCCATGCAAATTGCCCTAATCATCTACTTAAGTATCGATTTTCATCGTCTACAAAATCACAGCGTTTTCACTGGGAAACAAAAATAACTGGGAAAACTGAAGAACACGGGAAAATCCGGTCCTCGCCGTTTAACTGTAACTCCACAGACTCCTCCCCTGACAGGAAGGAGCGCTAACAGTTTGCTAGCGTTAAAGCTGCTACGCTAACACATTGTATTGTGTGTGATAATTAAATAAGAGATGCGGAATGTTCCGCTCAGCGTGATTCGTAAAGACGGTGAGGAGCACGGACGGCTTTAATTAAAACATCTTCCAGCCCCGAGTCTCTGGGGTTTGGGCTTTCCTGCAGATGGCAGATGGCCGTGTGGGGTGAAAAAATAATAGCCCCCTTTCCTCCCACCCTGCCCTGTACTCGGTTGTAGGCCTGTGATTTATCTATAAGCGAACAACACCAGTGTGCAAACGATGGAGAGATTAAAGCGGCACGAGAACAAAAGGATGTAAACTGTTAAAGACCTCTGTGTGAACACACACGTGATTGATATCGGGGGCAAAATTGCGTCATGACAAGTGGCACATGGCTCACGTCAGGATGATTTTGTGTTATTAACCGACGCCTTTGTATTTCCTTATTGAATTAAATTCACACAATTCAGACAGGAAACAGGAGAATTAGACTTTTTTGCAAAAAAATATATGAATTTAAAAATAAAGAAGTGTGAAGAAGTAAAGTGGTGAAAAAAAACCAGGAAGAAATTTAAATAAGTTTTATTTTACTTTCATTCTCCACGACATGTTCGATAAAAATCACTCATTCACTTATTTCCAAAAATAAAAATCTCCTGACTTTTCATTCTTACAGTCGAGCATTTCCTCTAAAAACAAATCAGAATTGTAAATATTTTAGAGCCGATTCCATGCAGTAGCCACATTTTAGGATTTTAAAACATTTAAATAAACATTTTAAAAAGATCAAATTAAATGTATGTCTACAATTTTTTCTTCATTGTTTCGTCACGTATATAATTAATAAATTAATTTAAAAAAAAGATTTACATAAGAATCGTCATAAATAGCGTAACTTCCTGTTTGGTGATGACCACGCCCTTTCTGTGACGTCACACAGATGAAATCAAGCTGGAACATTTTCACTGTAACAGTTTAAAGACACGAGTGTTAACTTTTATAACTGTATATAAAATATACAGTTTTGTGACCCAGTTGACTGATTTTGTTCCACCAAACATTTGATTTTCTTCAGTAGGATGTTAAAAAAGCTAAAAAAAAGAAAGAGAAAAGGTCTCATTTTGATTAAAATAATCTTTTAAACACGTCACTGAGAACTGAAGTAAAATCCCAAACTAATGGAAACAGATTAATGCATGTCATTAAAACTTTTATAGGAATCACACGTGAAAAACTTTCTTACTAAACACCTGAATTCCTGCAGTTTCTTATGAGATTTCTGGAGTGTGGCGTGTGGAGAGTGGAGTGTGGAGAGTGGAGTGTGGAGTGTGGAGAGAGGAGTGAGGAGAGTGGAGTGTGGAGAGTGGAGTGTGGAGAGTGGAGTGTGGAGTGTGGAGAGAGGATTGAGGAGAGTGGAGTGTGGAGAGTGGAGTGTGGAGTGTGGGGAGTGGAGTGTGGAGTGTGGAGAGTGGAGTGTGGAGTGTGGAGTGTGGAGAGTGGAGTGTGGAGTGTGGGGAGTGGAGTGTGGAGTGTGGATAGTGGAGTGTGGAGAGTGGAGTGTGGAGTGTGGAGTGTGGAGTGTGGGAAGTGGAGTTTGGAGTGTGGAGTGTGGGGAGTGGAGTGTGGAGTGTGGAGTGTGGGGAGTGGAGTGTGGAGTGTGGAGTGTGGAGTGTGGAGAGTGGAGTGTGGAGTGTGGAGTGTGGAGAGTGGAGTGTGGAGAGTGGAGTGTGGAGTGTGGGGAGTGGGGAGTGGAGTGTGGAGTGAGGAGTGTGGGGAGTGGAGTGGGGAGTGGAGTGTGGAGTGTGGAGTGTGGAGTGTGGAGAGTGGAGTGTGGTGTGTGGAGTGTGGAGAGTGAAGTGTGGAGAGTGGAGAGTGGAGTGTGGAGAGTGGAGTGTGGAGTGTGGGGAGTGGGGAGTGGAGTGTGGGGAGTGGAGTGTGGAGTGTGGAGTGTGGAGTGTGGAGTGTGGGGAGTAGGGAGTGGAGTGTGGAGTGGAGTGTGGAGTGTGGAGTGTGGAGTGAGGAGTGTGGGGAGTGGAGTGGGGAGTGGAGTGTGGAGTGTGGAGTGTGGAGTGTGGAGAGTGGAGTGTGGTGTGTGGAGTGTGGAGAGTGAAGTGTGGAGAGTGGAGAGTGGAGTGTGGAGAGTGGAGTGTGGAGTGTGGGGAGTGGGGAGTGGAGTGTGGGGAGTGGAGTGTGGAGTGTGGAGTGTGGAGTGTGGAGTGTGGACTGTGGGGAGTGGGGAGTGGAGTGTGGAGTGTGGAGTGTGGAGTGTGGAGAGTGGAGTGTGGAGTGAGGAGTGTGGAGTGAGGAGTGAGGAGTGAGGAGTGAGGAGTGTGGAGTGTGGAGTGAGGAGTGTGGGGAGCTGAGCTGAGCGCTGGGTGGCGATAAAGCTGAAGGTTTGTGAGCTGCAACATGCCAAGGAGATAAAATCCACACTTTAACTCTGAGAAGTGTGTGTGTGTGTGTGTGTGTGTGTGTGTGTGTGTGTGTGTGTGTGTGTGTGTGTGT
>MU552100.1:3026660-3046660 GCA_024362625.1 Silurus asotus
TTGGACAGGAATTTTTTAGATTTATTTTTCAGGTTAAAAAAAAAAAAAATTCCTTTCAAAACTAATTTTTTGTGGAAATATAACTTATAAACTGTTTTTCTCATGGATTGTATTTATTGTGGAAGCTGATGGAAAGTGCTGGGGATATAACAGGGCAATTTACTTATATAATATTAAATCATATGATACAGTTTATACTCTATTATTATTATTATTATTATTATTATTATCATTATTGTTATTATTATTATTATTATTATCATTATTACTATTATTACTAGCATAATTTTTCATTATTAATTTGTCTGTTTTATTGTATTTAATAGTATTTATATTTTAACTATTAAAAATACTTATTTGTATGAATCTTTGCTGCATTTCTTGTATAAATAAATGTGAAATGAAAAAGTGAGACACGTGATGAACCGATACTGAGCAGGAGCAGATGATCATCTGGTTCCTTCTGCTGTGTTCAGACTCTGGAGATGTGGAGAAGGAGAGCCCCGGCTGTAAACGGAGACGGACTCGGACTAACTTCACCGGCTGGCAGCTCGAGGAGCTCGAGAAAGCGTTTACCGAGAGCCATTATCCAGACGTGTTCATGCGCGAGGCGCTCGCGCTCCGCCTGGACCTGGTCGAGTCACGTGTGCAGGTAAACAAACGTGTTCATGATGTTTCATCATCTGGAGAATGTTCATAATGTTTCCTCCGATTAGTGCACTGATCTACTGATCTTCCGAATCACGCGCGCGACGTCTTACACCAAGACCTGTGTGCTGTTCTTCATGTCGGGCCTAACTCGTATTACTAACTCGTATTACTAACTCGTATTACTAACTCGTATTACTAACTCGTATTACTAACTCGTATTATTAACTCGTATTACTAACTCGTATTACTAACTCGTATTATTAACTCGTATTATTAGCAGCAGATATTCACGCGTGTAACCTTTTTTAAATTTTACTTTTAAACCAACAAACAAAACATTGCAAGATCATTTTGCAGAAGCTCAAGCTGCACGCGCCACAGTTCAGAAAACCGCACTGATTCACTCCGAGTCTAAAATACAACTTTTCATTTTGCTTTGTTTTAACTCTGCCCCGGACCTGCGCGCGACACACACACACACACACACACACACACACACACACACACACACACACACACACACACACACACACACACACACACACACACACACACGCGAACATGTAGAGAAACTGATTTAATGATTATCTTGTTTGTTTAAAGAAAATGAAGAACTGCACGCGCACCCGCTCACTGCACGCGCTTTCAACGATTTACTGTTTAAAATAAATGCACCCTTTTCTTTCTTTCTTTCTCTCTCTCTCTCTCTCTCTCTCTCTCTCTCTCTCTCTCTCTCTCTCTCTTTCTCCTGCTTTTTCTTTCTTTCTGCTGAATGTTATATTTATATAAACCAGGATTCCTCCTAAGGCCCAGCCAAAAGTCCTTCTAAAACATAACACACACACACACACACACACACACACACACACACACACACACACACACACACACTTATTATTTATGTTATTATTACTTGACTATATTTAGCATGTCATTGTGATTAGGGTCTGTTAGTTTTTAAACGTTTCACTCGGGTCTTAAGTGAAATTCTCAGGTGGACGATGCACATTTGTAGGTTCAGGTCCAGTTTACTTCAGAAGAGCCTCCTCCAGAGAGATGATTCGATTTATCATGATGATGTAGTTTATAAGAGATTATTGAAACAGAATGGACTGTTCCAGTGAGTGTGATGAGGAACCCATGATCAGCCTTATACATTTCACTTTAGAATCAAAATCTAAACTTCATAATCAGGTGATGAGTGTGTGGGTTCCATCATGAACACAGTCACAGAAGCTTATTGGGGCTGAACAGAAGGCAGGAGGTAAGAGAGCAGGCTAGTGGCCATTACACCAGGGCCAAAAACCTCTCCTGAGTTCCTCTCTCTCTCTCTCTCTCTCTCTCTCTCTCTCTCTCTCTCTCTCTCTCTCTCTCTCAGAGAGACATTACACTGAATGAGAAATGAAGATGAGCGCATCTGCTGCTGGAAGCTGCTTCTAAAAATGTAAAAGCATGAATGATGTGTTTGCGTAAGAGATTAGACATCTGTGAAGAGAAAACAGTCAGACTATTACTAATATCTAATGAGAAAAGAAACAGAATGTAGGGTTTGTTTCTCCTGGATTTTAGAAGGAACTGTTCATTTCTCTCAGGGTCTTTAACACCTGGACACCTTTAGGAGAGATGTCAGGTGGAGACAGTGCACTGTGGTGGGACTGTATCTTCTGTACGTTTATAATGGAATTAAAAGCACTATACTATCATTATCTTTAGGATCCTCATGCTCCACATGGTCTGGGTATAAAAGTTTCTTGAAAGTTTCCTAAAAGTTTAGTACTCTTGTGTTCACATCTCAATGCTCTTGTTGGTTTTATTGGCTGCAGGTCTGGTTTCAAAACCGGAGAGCCAAATGGAGGAAGAAGGAGAACACAAAGAAAGGTCCCGGTAGACCAGCGCACAACTCTCACCCGACCACGTGCAGCGGCGAGCCCATGGACCCGGAGGAGATCGCCCGGCGCGAGCTACAGCGCCTCGAGAAGAAGAAACGCAAACAGGAGAGAAAGCTGCTGAGATCCCAGAGCAAGTTCTTGTCTTCCGAGCTGCTCCACACACCCGGATCAGACAGCGACGTGTCTCAGAGCACTGACAACGAATCAGTTGTACAACGCAATGTCCCGACGTCCAGCACGCGTACGCACCAACCCGACCCGGACCCTGACCCTGAAACGCCCCCCCGGAACCAGGCCCTGTGTTCCGATCTCACACGCCCATCCCCCTTACACAAGCTCAACCCGTTCAGCGTGGAGAGCTTACTCGCCGAGTCCAGTCCCAAACGGAAGCCGGCGTCATTTTCTTCCGACTTTCCGCAGACACCTGTCGTGGGTAAAGGTCACTTCCTGTTGTATCCCATCACACAACCTCTGGGTTTTATTGTCCCACAGAAACACACTGACTCCACACACACACCGGCTGCAGACGACACACACACCACAGAGGCTAAAAGAACAAAAAGTGACCAGCTTTCACCTCAAACACACACCACACACACTGTACACACCACACACACTGTACACACCACACACACTGTACACACCACACACACACACTGCGACCAGACAGAAATGCTGGATTCAGATATAAAAAGTGAAGATGTGAAAGAATGAGAGGCGATTTTTAGACTTAATTTTGATTTCTGAACATTTTTATAAACTAAAAGAGGTTTTGAACTCCTTTTACAAAAAAAGTATAAAATCCTAAATATGGATGTCCTTCATTTATTCAGAAGGATGAACTTTTATCATTATTATTATTATTATTATTATTATTATTATTATGGCAATTCTTTTGGCTATTAGCATAAATATGAGCTCCACGCTTTTCCAGAACAACATGGAATCCTCAGAAACGATAAATGATCAAATATATTTATATATGTAACATTTTCATAAATAATAAAAACGAATAAAAAAAAAAACATTGTTTTTGCGCACAAACGCGTACTGTTCATCTCTCTCTCTCTCTCTCTCTCTCTCTCTCTCTCTCTCTCTCTCTCCCCTGAGAGTGTTTCACCTTCCTGCTGTTTGTGGTTTTCTTTTTTTTAATTCTTTTTCTTTTTTTGTTTACAGATTCAGGAGTATTGCATGCCCGTGTTTATTGCTTTAATAACACATTCACTCATTCAAAACCTGCCGTCGATTCAGAGACTCGCGCCGCGGGGAGAGAGAGAGAGAGAGAGAGAGAGGAAGAGAGAGAGAGAGAGAGAGAGGGGGAGAGAGAGAGAGAGAGAGAGCGAGGGAGGAGGGGAAGTCGGTCAACTCCTGCCGAGTTTTGATATGAAAGTAATTATTTTCCTGATGGAGGCAGGGGTGATCTATTCAGGGCTTTTCCCCCTCTCCTTCTTTTTAGCCTCAAGCTTTATTACACACACACACACACACACACACACACACACACACACACACACACACACACACACACCCGATTCGAGTGATATAAAATCACATAAGTTCCAACAATAATAGAATTAGCATGAAAGCTTGGCGAAATAAAAGCCTCGGCGCGTGTGTGTGTGTGTGTGTGTGTGTGTGTGTGTATCCGAGTGCAGGCCGCAAATGTCCCCACAAAGACATGAATTTATGGGGATAAAAATAACGGCTGGATTTATTGTAATAATTAATCGATTAATTAAATAATTAATGTGATCGAATCAATTTATTTTAATTAACAGCGTCAAACATCCGGACCTCAAAAAGAAACACACATTCGGGTGTGTTCAGTGTGTGTGTGTGTGTGTGTGTGTGTCGTATGCACGCGCCCGGGTGACTCGTGGGGCGGTTTGGGGCGCGCGCGCGCAGGCGGTGATATTAAGATGGATGCGCGGTGATATCGCTCATTGTTCTCGCGCGCGCGCACTGATGTCTCCGCCTTATCGCCCTATTGATCATGTGTCACTGCGTAATAGGACATTCTCATTCTCTCTCTCTCAATCTCTCTCTCTCTCTCACACACACACACACACACACACACACACACACGTGCCCACATGCCCCCTGGTCATCGCGCGCCCTTTGATTAGCAAATAAATTGAAAATAAACGGAGGGTCTCAGGGTTTAGCTCCTGAATCCGACACCAGACCGCTTCAATAATATTTACATAATTTCTTAATTTGGGCAACAGCTATTTGCACTGCAAGAGAGGAGGATTATGGGTAAAATAATGAGAGAGAGAGAGAGAGAGAGAGAGAATTCTTGGGAAAAGATAATATGGGGTGAATAAAGGAAAAGATTATATCATTTTTTTGATGTTATTACTCCACTTTACATTTAATCATCAAATGTACCAGATTTATTTCCTCCATCAGTAAATTTATTATCTTTTACCTTAAAAACATTCGTCTGGACCCGTGACATTAAACTGAACACGTTCAGAAGAGAAATTCAACTTTATAGTGCACAAACTTTCTGTCCTGCACACTGGTGATAATAAAGGTGTAAAGAGAACATGAAGTAGTTTTATTTTTTTATTTCTTTCCAAATATGATGACGTCATTCTCTGTGACTTAATTACTGTATATCCAGTAGGAATATCAGCATGATCTCACGACTTGCTCCAACTTGCTTTCATATCTTCTGGGGTTTTTATACTTTGTTCATCTGGAAAGTGGACCAGAAATGTAAGTGGACTTTCACTGCCATGTCCGAGCTGAAAACAACGAGGTTTGATGGAATCACATTAGGACCATTTATACACGGTGTATTCGCAGGTGTGAACGTGGAAAAGGAGATCATCAGTAGTTCCATGTGCACGTGATAAACATCTCCATGTGTGTGCTAACCGTCTGAGAAAACTAAACAGGTTCATGACAACTCAAGATCCTGAGGTCTTGTGATTGTGGTTGTCCATCACTAGGTTTTATCTCCACATTTCTTAGCAAGAACATGAGCAATTTCTGTTCAGACTATTTTCCTGCACGCGAGACTTCGATCAGAGCTGCTGTGTGATGAGTTTGTAGAGCAGGTTCACTCATGATCTTTCCTAATACTGTTTTCTTCCTTCTTCATGCAATGTTCTGATACGCAAACAATCCTGCCAAATATGCAAATTAGTTTTATGATGTAATCTGATCATTTGCTCTCCAGAACGTCTAAATACATCTGACATGTTTTTTGGTTTCTGAACGATGGTAAATTGGATGACATCCTTTTGAGTTTTTCTTCTCCAGAAAAGTTTGAATTACAGAAAGTTCCTTTATCTCAGTGAGGTTGGGTTCAGAGAACATTCCCTTAAAAAAGGCCTAATCTTGTGTTAGGAGTCAGAGCCTGTCTGCTTTTTCTTTGAGAAGAGAAAACGTGCTTTTGCTTGTTGGCGCCGAAGACGTGCAGCAAATCGAATCGTGCCTTTCGAACAGCGCCGGCAGGAAGAGGAATTTCTACTCACGAGCATCATTAAAAGAGAAATGTGGAAGGGGTGCAAATTGTTTTTTTATGCGCCATTATCCCTTCGGGCGTCGCTCATTTCTCTCGCTAATTACGAAGCAGGCAGACAAGGCGGCTGTCTGATTTTCAATTTAACCGATCGCAGTCCGTTCGTATCTCGGTGAGGTTCTGAAAATCTATGAGACGGCCACGCTGGGGGAGACGAGAGGGAGAGAAAGAGCTGGAAGGCCTGTCGACGCTGGCTAATGTGTGTGTGTGTGTGTGTGTGTGTGTGTGCGCGCCAATAAGTGTGGATCAGGCAGCTAATTTAGCACCCCCTGTAGTCCTCTCTTCTGCCCCATCCACGTGTAATTTCCCTCTTTCTCCTGGGAGGGATTGCACCCTCAGGGGGAAAACACGTAAAGACAGAACGCAGGCTATCTTATTATTATCTGTTCTTTATTCCAACACTCTCATCACTAAAGCTCCACGCTCGTTAATTTACAAACGAGGATATCAAGCTTAATTAACAGCAATTGAGCTCCCCAGCACGTGTTCTTTTTTATTTAATGGAAACAAATGTCTGCAATTAATTATGCCGTGTGATTTCAAGATCATTATTTGCATCATGTACGCTGTCTCCATCTCTCATACACTACACACACACACACACACACACACACACACACACACACACACACACACAATATATTTTGCCACACTTTGACCTGATGTTCGTTGCAATCCAGAATAAAACACACCTGAAGAACAGTGAAATTGCAACACTTCATATTCTACATACACGTCACCAGTCTGAGGTCAGATCTCCACTGAGAATCCCGTCTTCATCACCCTCCGTTTTATAAACATTATATTCTACAGTTCATTTCTCTTACAGGATTTGCTATAATCTGGAGTCCAGGAGAATCCAAGAATCAATCAATCAATCTCTCTCTCTCTCTTTCCTTTATTCTCTCTCTCTTTCTCTCTCATTCATATATATAATAAAAGTAAGTACACCCTCAGTGATTACATATTTACACCATGTACAGCTGTTAAGTCACATGTTCTGTTCATCATGGTGATGTTTTGATCTGCTTGTCAGGACCAGACGTGTGTGTATCTGGTATTAGCGCAGATTAAATCTGGAGCTTTGAGACGATTCTCTCACTCTGAACACTGGATGTTCTACATGGACCTCATGGTAAAGAGTCTCTGAGGATCTGAGATTTAGAGTTGTTTCTCTCCACAAGAAGATCAGTATCACCCTGAACCTGAGTTACAGTACAGGTCAGGGTCATGCAGAGGTTCTCTGAGACGGGTTGCAGCACTGCTTTAGAGATTTTAGAAGCAGAAGATCTGCTCCTCAGAGCTCAGAGCGTACACCACACACTGCAACAAGTCAGTTTGCAGGCCGTCGTCCCAGAAGGAACCTCTTCTAAAGTGTGTCCTCCACACAATCTTCACACTTTGGACATGTTTATTAGAGGACAGGAAATCAGTACTGATACACAAACTGCACACTGACACTCTAAAATATATCCAACTTCATTTCTATAGTTTTGTCCTTCGAGAACAGATAAACTGATGAAATATGAGGGGTGCACTTACTTTTGTGTTGTCTGTATATTTTATATATGTATATTTATATAGTGGCAGTGGAGTGAATTCGAATCCTGGTTTGTGAATGGAGGGTGGAGACAAACAGTCGGAATCACACACCAATATATTTACATTTACAGCATGGGGCAGATGTGCTGATCCAGATGTAACTTATGACTGAGCAGCTGAGGTTTAGGGGCCTTGCTTAAGGGCCCAGGAGTAACATAGAAACCAATTTTTTTAAAGCAAGTCTCATATTGCAGTACTAACACACACACACACACACACACACACACACACACACACGTGTATCTATTTGACATTTCCATAATTTTTCATTATCCAGCACAGAAAAAGTGACGCTTCCTCTTTGTTTGTTGAAAACTAATGGAAAAGTCGTAACTGTTAAATTGTAAAATTAGGAATGAGGAGTGTTCGGGTATAAATATTTGAGATTTATTAAAGCTTAGAGAAGGAAATATTGAAATGTTCACTGACTATGGCTTGTGTTTGTTTCAGTCCGGGTTCCGTGTACGTGTGTGTCACGGTACGATAAAAGATTATCCCAAATTCTATTAGAAGTGTGTAAAGCGCTCATTCGTGCGGCGTGAATCCACGTTAAAACCCACACCGTGTGGGTCATGTGACGGAAAAGCAATAACAGGAGAGGAAAAAAAAAGAATTGTGTAAAGAGATAGATGTTTAAATGAAATCACACTTATCTCCTGGCGTGGATGTGGTTCTGTCTCACACCCAGGATTTCCAACCTTCTGACTTCATTCTTCTATTAGCACCTGATAATGGATTTCATTAGAGCAGCTTTCAGAAAATGACTCACAGAGAGGTGACACGAAAAAACAGGTAGCACAGCTCCTCTCTCACGTAGAATACATACTACATATTAATAACGATTACAGGAGCGTTGAAGACCTTTTACTGAACCTCCAGTCGAATCCCCTCAGTGAGATTGGAGTGTAAAATGTGGATCGTTTTATGGCGATGGAGGTTTTTTCCTCGAGCTGCTGACGGACGTAGCTGACACAGGGGCCATGGAGAGAGGTGGCAGATTGGCACGCTGAGGATCTTTACCACGGGCCAGGAGGAAGCGCCGGGGCAGGACGGGCCGAGAGCAGCAGCCCGTGATAACCGTGGCCTCGTTCCCACCTCCAACACGCTGCGCTGCTGAGACCTTACACACACAGAGGAAGAGACGGAAATGAGAGAACGTACACACACACACACACACACACACACACACACACACACACACACACACTTCAGAGAAAGATGGTTTACAACAGAGAAGT
This sequence comes from Silurus asotus, assembly GCA_024362625.1. Classification (NCBI taxonomy): domain Eukaryota; kingdom Metazoa; phylum Chordata; class Actinopteri; order Siluriformes; family Siluridae; genus Silurus; species Silurus asotus. The sequence continues at coordinate 3,035,576 of MU552100.1, forward strand.
GAGAGATAAACATTTTAGAAAACATTCAATTACAAGCAGCATCAGTGACTTACAGCTCTGATTAGATCTCATATATACTGTGTGTGTGTGTGTGTGTGTGTGTGTGTGTGTGTGTGTGTGTGTGTGTAAAATGGATATAATAATAGTACCAATACTAACACTACTACTAGCAACAGCAATAATGATATTGTATCTATTATAAATGTGCATCTACATGTGGATGTGATTCGCATCTCAATGCAAAGGCAACGATACAGAAATATATGAAGCAGCTCCCGATTGGATACGATTCACCCAATCACGAGGCAGCGTGATCCGATTTCCATTCGATTCAACACAATGTGACACAATGCAATGGAAAAAAATGATCTGATGCTCTGCGATTCAGTGTGGTACTGATCATTCACATTTATTCCTTTAGTTCAGACAGACAGCAGATCATTAATTAACTTAAGTGTCGTGTCTGCAGGAAGCAGCAGCTCTACCTCTGCCATGTTGATCTCGATTCTATCGGGAAAAGCCGATCTACATATCAAATATCCGTCGCAAATTATCGCTCACTTCCTAACTAATAAAAATGTAGTGCAGCTTCTGAAATTATATAGAAATAAATCTTTATTTTTTTACTGTCGCAAATAAGTTATAAACAGTGCATCACCATACAAACGCCAAACATTTTTATTTTTATCTGTTACTATTAATACTATTGTTACTACACTACTATCACCTGCTTCCCTCCTCCTAGTCCTAGCTGTAATACTGTTTCTTTGCAACATTAATCATATTAACAACAATAATGATGATGATAATAATAATAATAATAATATTAATAATAATAATAATAATAATGTTAATAAAATAATAAAAAAATAAAATAATAATAATAATAATGTTAATAAAATAAAATTGAAATAATAATAATAATAATAAAAAATAATAAAATAATAACATAATAATAATAATAAAAAATAAATAATAATAATATATAGTACAGAGGAGGGGTGAAGGTGTGTGTCTCTTCATTAGGACAGAAAGGAAATTAGATCCTCAGGAGTAAAAATGGCGATGGATTTCTGAGCTACAGCTTTAGATAATATTTAATAAAGTGTGTGTAGATTAGAAAATGATCATCAGGTCTCACAATCACCAGCTGCATGTTTTATTGTTTTTGTGCGGAGAAAATGTTGAGCTGAAGTTAAACGATGCTGTTATCTATTTATTCTACACTTCAGGAAGTTACAGTGGCTCTGATCTCCGCAAGCGCCAGATAATCACTAGTTTATTTGTAAAGACGTGCGGATCGGTGTAGGACGAAGATCAGGATGATGAAAAATCATCCCGAAAGAAAGTAAATCCGGCGGGAAAAAAAACAGACTCTGAATGCAACGTAGTAATCAGAGAGCGTCCTGCTGACGCGTCACATCCTGTTTCACTCATGACTGCAAGTCATTTTAATGAAGGGGGGAAAAAAACCACATGACAACGTCCTCATGACGGGCCAAAAAGAGGTAAAAATAAACCCGCCCGATGCGGCAGAGACGTCCAGCCCCTGACGAGTGGCGTTAACTATTCCATTACACAATTTTTAATTAGTTCTGTGGATGAGAACTTGTGACGAGGGCTTTCCTGAAATGACAAAAACAACAGCGCTTGTTAAAAATAATCTACATTACATCCAATTAATTAGTTATAATTCGGTCTAAACGCATCCTGTTAACGGAACAGGACACAGAACCGGGCAGATCACGCAAAAAAAATACAAAAATAATTAACCAAACAGCACCCAAACAAACACACACACACACACACACACACACACACACAGCACAAAGAAATAAACAGCTTAAGCTCGCTTTCCGGTGGAATGGGCAGTGGACTCCCTCAGTGGCACCCGGGAATCATAATCTGGCGTAAATAATGACATCTCTCTTCACAGTCACAAGCGTAAGCCAAATTAAGAACAGACACATAGAGAGAGAGACACACACACACACACACACACACACACACACAGAGCATAGCTCCAGCCAGTTCCACTAATTATTTACTCCACACTGACCCCCATGGTCACACGGTTGCCTGCCAACAATAGCAGAGTCCCGGCGTCCAAGAAGACGTGAGTGAGACGTCAGCGCGTCACGGTGTGACGAGTTTCAGAGCGAGGACGTGTTTTCTGGAACACCAAACACGCTCAGACCCAATAAGATGATTCCAGGAAATCACTAGCCATCACCCTGAACCTAAAACACATAGAGGACACGTAAAGTCGTGCCTTTTAGGAGAGACATGCATGCGCCAGGAGAGACATGCATGCGCCAGGAGAGACATGCATGCGCCAGGAGAGACATGCATGCGTCAGGAGAGACATGCATGCGTCAGGAGAGACATGCATGCACCAGGAGAGACATGCATGCGTCAGGAGAGACATGCATGCGCCAGGAGAAGACAACAGATAGAACAGGAGAACTTTAAGGAAACACCTCACCTTCAGCATCTGATAATCATGACCATGAACAAACCAACAAACTCAACAATTCAATTGTGATGCTGTACTTGTGCAGAATGTGGGCGTGTCCACACATAAGCCCCGCCCCGTCTCAGACAATCTACTGCCATAGCTCATTGAGACCGTGTGCACGTGAATATGTTTTCGCTTGAAAGCGTATTTCGTTCCCTCCGTTCCGGCCTTCGGTCCGCACCGTGACGCCGTTTTCAGTCAATAAAAACGTGGCTTTTTGAAAAGACTCTCCGACGTGTACACTTTTAAAATCACTGTGTTCACGGCGGCGTGTGAACCGTGTGAAGACGGAGGCGTTAGAAAACGAAGACGTTGCTGCGACGTTTCAAAGAGCGGGAAAGTAAATAAACGGCAGGCGGAAACGACGCGGTTCGAATCGTCTTACGTTCTGCTCGGGCGCAGTACAGAGACGCAAGCGTTTTCAGACGTTTCAGTGTGAAGCAACCTTCCAAACGATTGGAGAAGAAAGTGTGGACACGAGTGTTTTTAGACGAAAACAATGTTTTGAAATGTATTTGGATTCGTCTGCATGTATCTGGAGTCCCCTGCTAGCGGTGTTCCATTACCTCACTACAATGAGTGCATAAGAACGTAGCACAAATGCTAACTGCGTGTTATCAGTGATGTATATGAGCCGCTAGTGTTCTAAAGGCCAAGCGTTTGTAAAATTTTCTTCCTGGAAACGGAGCTCTTTAAACCGTGTGTCACTGCAAACACCAGCAGGGTTTACGTAGCTTCTGCAGTAAGTAAACTTTGCTAACCAGATCTGAAAACGAAGCCTAGCATGTAGCAGGAAGGCTACATTGGATTGCGTTATATTTATACTGAACAGCAAGTGGAAAGGAAACCCTGCAGCAGGTGATGGAGGAGAAGAAGAGCGATGAGGAAAGTTCAGAAGGTTTTAGTGTGATGAGTGTAAATATAACAGCGGTACAATAGAGAAACCCTGCTGACTAGCAAACATCACACCCTATTCATGCGTCATTATTACGTCTGACACATTGGAATAAAATGGCCGCCGCTCGTGTACTGTTACTGTAGTAAGAGTTCAGGACAACACACACACACACACACACACACACACACACACACAGTGTTTACTTGAAATTCTCTTTAGCACTCCTGTTATATTCAGTCCCTGAAGCCTTACACATTTTGTATGATATTCCCTCCAGCAGTCAGGTGCTAAACGAGAGCAGACCAGCGTACTGAGGCTGTGAATGAGTGAAGTGACTGTTTAACACCAAACAAGAGAGAGAGAGAGAGAGAGAGAGAGAGAGAGAGAGACCTGAACACAAATATACATTATACATGTCTGTATACTCGTTTATGCAAATATCTGTCTATTCTTTATAAAACTGAAGTGAAAGAGAGACAGAAACAGTGGAGAGACGGAGGACAGAACGCTTTCCTTCTGTATGAGACTCACAATTCATTTATTCTCTCTGAATATCACACAACTCACACTGGAGACTCCTTCCACAGCTTTTAAATGACCACCTTTTGACAGAGGTGTGTGTGTGTGTGTGTGTGTGTGTGTGTGTATGTTGCATGTGTGTGTGTGTGTGTGTGTGTGTGTGTGAGTGCGTGTGTGTGAGTGCGTGTGTGTGTGTGTGTGTGAGTGTGTGTGTGTGTGTGTGTAGGTGTGTGTGTGATTGTGTAGGTGTGTGTGTGATTGTGTAGGTGTGTGTGTGTGTGTATGTGTGTGTAGGTGTGTGTGGGTGTGTGTGCGTGTGTGTGTGTGTGTGTGTGTGTTGCGTGTGTGTGTGTGTGTGTGTGTGTGTGTGTGAGTGCGTGTGTGTGAGTGCGTGTGTGTGTGTGTGTGTGAGTGTGTGTGTGTGTGTGTGTAGGTGTGTGTGTGATTGTGTAGGTGTGTGTGTGATTGTGTAGGTGTGTGTGTGTATGTGTGTGTAGGTGTGTGTGGGTGTGTGTGCGTGTGTGTGTGTGTGTGTTGGTGTGGGTGTGTGTGTGGGTGTGTGATCTGTTCTACATTAATACACTTGAATGAGTTGTGATGAAAGTTCTCCAGGCCGCTCTGGTTCTCGTCTCTAATTCTAATTAGTGATGAACTGAGCTCTTGACAGACACGACATCAGAAACGCACTTCACACAAGAATACTACTACTGAAACACACACACACACACACACACACACACACACACACACACACACACTGAAGAGAAAGGATAGTGTGAATGCAGACTTTGAGAGATTAGGAATTTACATATCTTAATAGACAACCGCGTGCATTCTTTCATCAGGAAATCCCTGGTGAGAGAGAGAATTACGCTGTTCTGGACAGACGGGGTGTGTGTGCGCACACACACACACACACACACACACACACACACACACAGCTATATAAAGACCCACATGCACCTTCATCCATCTAGCTGCTAACATTATACTGGAGAAAAAATATTTCAGCACAAATAAAGAAAACAGAGAATGATGAAACAGAGCTCATATACAGCTAAATATCTCTCTCTCTCTCTCTCTCTCTCTCTCTCCCTCCCTCCATCCCTCTCCCTTCCTCCCCCTCCCTCTCTCTGTCTCTCTCTCTCTCCCTCCATCCCTTTCTCCATCCCCCCTCCCTCTCTTTTTTCCTCCCCCCTCCCTCTCTTTTTTCCTCCCCATCTCTCTCCCTCTCCCTTCCTCCCTCTCCCCCCCCCCCCCCCCCCCCCCCCCCCCTTCCTGAGACGGAATGACATGACGACATGACTGGGTGAGGAAATGTCCTGGACCTGGTTTTCACTCCAGCTACAGACATGATTGCTACCACACTTTAAATGTCCTGATCATCACCTGGTTTTCTTTTCAATCACTCCTCCTTTTCTACTCTAAAACAATTTCCTACACGTCTCTCCTATACGTCCTAACCTTCACTCCATCTCTCCCTCCTCTGTAGCTTCCTCTACTCTTTCATCTCTTCCTGACCCTGATTCCTTTTCCTCTCCAACCTTGGATTCTTTCAATGACATTTTTCGTTCCCTAACCGTGGTCCTCCTCTGCCTCCGACCACTAAACCCAAGAAGACTTCGTGCTCTGCCCCCTGGCTGTCAGAAGTTTTGTGCAGCACTCCTGACCAAATTCACTGGGGATGTGACTTCTTTAAAGACTGCCTTCTACAAGGAAAAGCTCCTCATAAGCTCCACATCATCTCTTCACTACTCAACCCTCTGCTCCACCTGCTCCATCCTCTCTGACTGCTGAAGACTTTGCCTCCTTCTATGATGAGGAGATTGAGGAGATCTGCCAGACCTTCACTTCCTCTCTGACTATGACTACATTACAGTCAGGAATCTCCTACTCTTCACTATCAAGTTTCTCAACCGTAGCAGATGAGATACTGCAAGTCATCCAATTCTGCAATCTCACCACCTGCCCCAGGATCCAAACCCTTTAACTACTCTCCAGACCATCACACAAGATCTCCTGCCCTTCATCTCCACAATCATCAATGGGTCCTTAACATCTGGCCATGTGCCAACTACCTTCAAGCAAGCAAGGCTCATTCCCATCTTGAAGAAACCCGCTCTGGATCCATCAGACATCTACAACTACAGACCAGTATCACTTCTCTCCTTTCTTTCTAAATCTCTGGAACGCACTGTTTATAACCAACTGTCTGTCTCTCACAGAACAACCTCCATGAGATGGAGACAGCCACAGAGACGGCCCTTTTGGATGTTTCTGAGAAACTGTATGCTGCTCGGTCAGCCAAGCTTCATCTGTTCTTATCTTCCTGGACCTTTCAGCAGCATTTGACACAGTCAACCAGAAGACAATTTTGTCAGCCCTCAGGAGCCTCGGTATCTGGGGAACAGAATGGTAATGGTTTGCTCAATACCAGGCAACATGAAGGGGATCCACATCTGCCCCATGCAGACTCTCCATTTCTCTCCACACAGGCTGCCCAGGTTCTTGTTCAGTCTCTTGTGATTTTGAGACTGGACTACTGCAACTCTCTGCTGCAGGTCTTCCCCTGAACGCTATTCATCCACTGCAAATGACCCAAAATGCAGCTGCACGACTCGTGTTCAATCTGCCCAAGTTCTCCCACACCACCCCACTGCTGCTCCTTCACTGGCTTCCAGTAGCTGCACGTATCAGATCCAAAACACTGATGTTTGCCTACAAGCCCAAAAATGGACCAGCACCATCTTACCTCAGTGACCTCATCACATCTCGCACTGCACCACGCTGTCTGAGATCCTCCAGCACTGCTCGACTGGTACTACCTTCTCTCAGAATGAGAGGTAAGTACACTTCAAGGCTCTTCTCTGTTCTGGCACCATGTGGTGGGATGAACTTCCCCTAGATGTCTGTACAGCAGAGTCACTGACTATCTTCAAGCGACGACCTTCATCTTCCTGAAATACCTAAATGAGCACTTTTGAAGTTTGCTTTGTTTAAAAATAAATAAATTAATTGAATTCCTCTAAAGAGGTTTACAGTCTGAAGTATATTAAGTGTGTAATCCAGTGCACCAGTGTAGATTTAATCACGTCTGTACGTCACTCTGGACCCAGACGTCTGATAACTGCTGTTAATGTAGATGTGACAGACAGACGGGTCTCAGTGACGTGACTGAGTGCTGCTTCAAACTCTTGTTGTCTTTCTCCTGTGATTTCCCACTCATCAGTGTCAGTATCAGAAGATCTGCAGTGATGTGTGTAAGATGTGTGTGTGTGTGTGTGTGTGTGTGTGTGTGTGTTTCATGAAATTCTCCGTCACAGTTGAAGACGTTACAATCCCTGAACATGATCCACACTACAGTTCAACACTGCACTGAGACTCAGCCTTCAGTAACACAGCAGATACACCAAGTGATCAAATCTAACCCTTTCTTCATCCTCCTCCTCTTCATCAACCCTTTTCCTTCTCATTCTACTCTTTCTTCTCATCCCCTTAATCTTCATCCTCCTCCTCGTTATTCTCAACTTCATCCTCCTCATCTTTCTCTTCATCCTCCTCCTCATCATCCTCCTCCTCCTCCTCCTCCTCATTATGCTCCACATTCTCCTTCTGCTTCTCCTCATCCTCTCCATCGTCCACCTCATCCTCTTCGTCCTCCTCCTTCTTCCAGATGTTCCAGAAAAGAGGGCAAACATTCAGACACACTGAAAGAACCAATTTTAGCTGCATAATTCTCACTAAATGTGTAAATGAAGTGAAAGATAACATCATTGTTCCGTTCTTCTGCTGGAAATCCACAACTTTTAGTCAACTGGAGCAGAAAGAGCAGGAGAGGAAGAGTCATACTCACTATTACACACTGCTACATTACAGCTGTGGTGAAATGCACTACAGGGCCAAAACCTTCTATTCCACATTTAATCTCCAGTTGTTGTTCTGAGATGTTCCACTAGATTTTGTGGAGAATTATGGAATTATTGTTTCCTCCACAAGAGTGTTAGTGAAAGTCAGGTACTGGAGTAGGTGAGATGGTGAGGAGGTCTGGGGTGCAGTCAGTGTTCACAGTCTAATAGAGTTGCAGGAGATCAATCTCTCTCTCTCTCTCTCTCTCTCTCTCTCTCTCTCTGTGTATCTCTCTCTCTCTCTCTCTCTGTGTATCTCTCTCTCTCTCTCTCTTTCTCTCTCTGTGTATCTCTCTCTCTCTCTCTCTCTCTCTCTCTCTCTGTATCTCTCTCTTTCTCTCTCTGTATCTCTCTCTTTCTCTCTCCCACTCACTCACTTTCTCTCTCGCTCGCTCTCTATTGTTTGTACATTTTTTATTTGGGAACAGTTTATATAATAAACACATACGTCTGGAAAAGGCAGTTGTCCCAATACTTTTGGCCATAATAAATCAAGGTTTTGATGAAAATATTTGAATATTTATTTATTTATATTTATTTCTATGACTTTTATATTTCTGAAAGATTCTGCTATAATCTGTACATAAAAATCAAGAAATAAGGAAATAAATAGGACAAAACATGTGGAGATTATAATAGATATCAGTAAAATAGGTGATATTTAAATAATAGTATTTAATATTTCATTTTTTAAACAATATATAAATATATAATCTATACTATTAATACAATTATAAAACAAGATATCAATATAAATATTTAACTTTTTTTGTATTAGTTATTCTTTATCATTTACTTAAAATAAATAAATAAATAAATAAATGAATAAACTGTAGTTTATGTTGTAATTTAGTTTTCATTTACACAAAGTTTAAATTTTTTTTTACCATTTTTTTAATTGTTATTCTTTAATTTGACTACATTGTTGAATATTTTATGCGAAGTCTGACTCAAAAAAATCTTTAATTATATTTAACTTGATTATAAATTACCTAACATTTAATGTGTGTGTGTGTGTGTGTGTGTGTGTGTGTGTGTGTGTGTGTGTGTGTGTGTGTGTTTTCTTTTTTTTTCATGTCACAGCTGCTTTTTGAATCCAGTTTGATAAGCTTGTAAATTTTTTTATCTTCTGTAATTACCTTGAGCACTGGTATCCCTAAGCGCACACACACACACACACACACACACACACACACACACACACACACCCACCCACCACTGTAGTCACAAACGTCACTGCGTCTATCAGTAAATCAGTTAATCCTCGTTTTCTTGCTCGTCGCTGTGGCGTGTCGGAGAACACGCTCTGAAAGCTTTTATGTTTCTGATCATCAGTTCAGACTCCAAATCAACAGCATCCTCCTGATCAACAAACATCTAAACATCAACACAGTTAACACTTCAGTTCAGTTCAGTTACACTCTTTCTCTCTCACTCTCTCTCACACACACACACACACACACACACACACACACATACACACCAACAGATAAACATTTGCTTACACACAGAAATAATAATTGTGATATGAGGTGCAACAGGAAGCAGGTGAGTCATGTGACGTGGTCATGTGACAAGCTACATGGTGCTGATAGACAACCAAACAATATGATGCATTATAATAACAATCTATAATATTTCATTAAACTGATTCTTATTTCGGAGAAGCTTGAAAGTTTGTGAAAGACACCGAATAATGGCGTATTTATCACCAGATAAAATATAAATACATTTAAAATGTAGCAGTAGAACAATATATAAATATCTAAATATAAATTATAAATAAATATAGTGTTGAGGCTGAAAGCTCCAGAAGCAGAAGCTCTTTGTTTCCATAATGGATCTGATATTAACCTGAGATCATTAGAGAGTACTGAGAACTAAAATGTGAAGTTTTGTGTGATATAACGCTCTCCCTCCCTCCCTCCCTCCCGGAGCTTTTATTCGGAAACACCGCCCCGGTCGCCCTCCCTTTCACACCCCCGTGGGCTGATCCCTGCTGCCCTCACATTTGCCTGTGTTATTTGCTTGCTTTAACACCCACTCTAGTCACCTCAGAGAAAATGGGCGGATTGTAAAAAAAAAGAAAAGCTTATGGTATCATGGTTTTAGCTTTTGTGCCGTGTTTTTTGTAACGAGAGGATGCTAATGGCTCTCCATTTACTGCTTAAAAAGGTATTTGCCACTGCGAGACCTGGAGTACACATCACATAACTTTGCATGCATTATATTATATTTAAGTGGCTGCTATGGGGGAGAGAACGCATTAAAAAAACCAGGTGGATTTTAATACGGTGTTTAATATTACAGCAGGCGTCTCTCTGAAGTCCTGAACGTTTAAACGCTTGAACATGGACCCGTGTCTGAACATTAAAACGGAGCAAAAATCCCTGATAAAGAAACTCAACTCTCCCTCACCAACTTCACCCACAATACACACCAGAGATCTGGATTTTCCCCAAACGCTCAATACACCAACAACCAGATCAATTCTCACTTCGTTTACGCCTCAAATTCTTCCCCAAATATCACACTTTACTCTTTTCCCAGCCTTTGCATGAAGAAACATCTCCATGGTGCTGTATTTCTAATGTACACACTTCATCCACTCCATAATCCACTCCATAATCCTTCTTTTCATTTCTCAGCCTCAATAAAAACACAATACAATCAGATTATTTTATATGATGGTTCTGTAAAAAAGTGATGAATAACGAAACATTATTAGCCGTGGAGTAAAAGGATCCTAGTTTGGAGTAAAATGTGCCACCTTGGCAACCGTGTCACTAACGGCCTTGTTTTCTGCTCTTCCTCCTCCACACTTCCTCAGCGCAAGATGATTTTCTCCTAATGGTTTGTTGCAGTTTTGATAGTTGACCAGTGTTTGGATCTGAAGCAGGTGCATCTTGAAGAGTGAGAAATCAGCAGAACTTTTCTCTGCTGGTCTCAGAGTGAGTGTACTACAGAACTGTTCCAGTTTAGATTTATGTCTTAGAGGAGAACTTTACTTAAAGCTGGACTTGATAAATATGAAGAATATAAAAGAGGTTTGGATCATTGGCGTTAACGCTAGCTGGAACAGATCACAGAAGTGTGCAGTGCAGTGCAGTGATGAGACGCCGCCGCAGTAAAACGTTTGAGCGGTGTAAATTTTTTAAAGATGGCCGTCAGTGACAATCCAGATCGTCATATACATACACACACAGACACACACACACATATACATATACACACACACACACACA
>MU552100.1:3049160-3051014 GCA_024362625.1 Silurus asotus
CTAAGGCTGGAGCAGAGGTACTATATCTCGTGTGTGTGTGTGTGTGTGTGTGTGTGAGAGTGCGCGCTCCACAGCAGGAATGTAGTAAATCTCTCTCTCTCTCTCTCTCTCTCTCTCTCTCTCTCTCTTTCGGATCATAAAGCAGATTGGACAGGTCAGGGTCTTCAGTAAAAGAGGGTAAAGAGTAAAACAGACTGTTACTGACTCAGTGTTGTGGAACAGCCGGAGCAGCACATCACTTTATACCTTTCGATTTCATTACTATTGTCATTTCTTTGTAATGACTGTTACTCACCTGGACAACTGTTTAAACTCCTTCATAATGAAATTCTCCAGAAAATCCAGTTTTTTTCATCAAACACAAGGAACATGGTTACAGGACGCTAAAAAAGTGCAGATCATATGCACTAAAAATGCTAATAAATAAAGAAATAAAGAAATAAAACAATAAAGAACATGATCCATGCATGAGAAACTCGACCCCTGAGCCCGAGACAATGTGCTTCAGGTGTGAGTGATCAGGGACCTGGGAGGGTTCAGGCCATGTGAGGTTCCAGTGGCTGATGGGAATCGTAGTCCAGAGCCTTAAACTTCAAATGACATTTATTTATTTATTTATTTATTTATTTATTTATTTATTTATTTATGTTCCATTTTTACCTGCAAGCAGCAGCAGAACAAATTCACAAAAACATCATCAGAGCATAAACTATACATAATCACATGTTTTGCTGGTAAATGAACATAATTTTAGTGAATCATTTTGCTAACTGCACATTTTTGTTGCTACAAATTTCTTCTAAGCATTCGTTTCAAACAGGTAAGTAAACATCAGCTTTACCCTTGCCTCAGTTTGCTAAAGGTTTTCCTCACGCTTATGCTGATTAGCGAGTGAGTGAGTGAATAACAATGACTTCTAATCAGCTCTTTTCCTCCATTTCAATTTTTTTTTTTTTACTGTGAACACACAGATTAAATGTTTAATGATAGCAGATCTGTCAAAGGTTTCAACTCAACAGTATCAGTATATCACTATCAGTACACCAGTATCAGTATATCACTATCAGTACACCAGTATCAGTATATCAATATCAGTACACCAGTATCAGTATCAGTATATCACTATCAGTACACCAGTATCAGTATATCACTATCAGTACACCAGTATCAGTATATCACTATCAGTACACCAGTATCAGTATATCACTATCAGTACACCAGTATCAGTATATCAATATCAGTACACCAGTATCAGTATATCAATATCAGTACACCAGTATCAGTATATCACTATCAGTACACCAGTATCAGTATATCACTATCAGTACACCAGTATCAGTATATCACTATCAGTACACCAGTATCAGTATATCACTATCAGTACACCAGTATCAGTATATCACTATCAGTACACCAGTATCAGTATATCACTATCAGTACACCAGTATCAGTATATCACTATCAGTACACCAGTATCAGTATATCACTATCAGTACACCAGTATCAGTATATCACTATCAGTACACCAGTATCAGTATATCACTATCAGTACACCAGTATCAGTATATCACTATCAGTACACCAGTATCAGTATATCACTATCAGTACACCAGTATCAGTATATCACTATCAGTACACCAGTATCAGTATATCACTATCAGTACACCAGTATCAGTATATCACTATCAGTACACCAGTATCAGTATATCACTATCAGTACACCAGTATCAGTATATCACTATCAGTACACCAGTATCAGTATATCACTATCAGTACACCAGTATCAGTATATCACTATCAGTACACCAGTATCAGTATATCACTATCAGTACACCAGTATCAGTATATCAATAT
>MU552100.1:3063792-3069633 GCA_024362625.1 Silurus asotus
TTACGTGAAGCAGACAAACACGTGGCTGGATTTCAGATGACAAACAGATTTGTATTGTTAGCGTGACAAATCAGTATGATAGCATGACACACACACACACACACACACACACACACACACACACACACACACACACACACACACAGCTGTTAATGGGAGCTAATATAAAATTCTCTGACAACGCCTACAGCTGCGAACGAGTGTATTAAAAGACATAATTAAGCACGGGGGAGGAGGGGGGGGGATCTGTTCATCTTAAACAAAGAGCAGGAGGGAGAAAGAAAAACAATGTGAGAAATAAAATGAAAGAATAAGAGAGGAAGAAATAGAGACAGAAAGAGTAGGAGGGGTAAATGGGGTAAAAGGAGAGAGCAAGAGAGAGAGCGAGAGAGAGAGAGAGAGAGAGGGAGAGAGGGAGAGAGGGAGAGCGAGAGAGAGGGGGAGAGAGAGTGAGAGAGGGAGAAAGAGAGAGAGCGAGAGAGAGAAAGAGGGAGAGAGAGAGAGAGAGAGAGAGAGAGAGAGAGAGAAAGCTTGGCACCAACCAATACTTAATTAGCTGTCATCAGCTTGGCTCCACAGAGAAAGAGTGACTAATAATTAATGATAAAAAGGAAAGAGGGAGAGGGAGTGTGAGGGAGAGAACGAGACAAGTGAGGAGAGAAGGGAGTAGGGTTAAAGACTGGTGGAGTGAAAGAGGAAAGAAATGGCAGACAAAGTGTGTGTGTGTGTGTGTGTGTGTGTGTGTGTGTGTGTGTGTGGAGAGGTATAAGGAAGGCGGGAGTGAAAGGTGCGAAAGAGAAGTGATTTGAGAAGAGAAGCAGAACCAAGGCCCCGAGGTCATTAGAGTCAATGAGAGAAGCGCGAGTGTGGAAAAAAAAAAGGAAGTTAAAAATCAAGTGGGAGCTAATCGCTTAGCTTAGCGTAGCATAGCGCTCCGCTCCCAGCCGTGTGATGTCATTAGGAGGAAGAGAATCAGCGCAGTGTAAATACTGTCCTTGATCTGTGATGTCATAATGACTCGAAAAAAAAGAACATCTACAGTGTGATAATGACAAAGAAATTATATTCAAATAATAAAAATTGTATGTAATGTTTTCAACTCAAACAAAAAGTTAGACTGAAATTAGCATGAATTTAAAGCATTAAAAGGGGAAATGCTACAAAAACTGTCATAAATAATTCTATCATTAAAAAAATTTAAATAAAAGTCTGAAATGTGATAACGCCTCAAACTAATAAAACATGATGTCATAAAGACTGAGGGAAAAAAATATACTCACCTGTACACCATTATACACCACTATACTCACCATTATACCACTGTACTCACCTGTACACCATTATACACCACTATACTCACTATTATACCACTGTACTCACCTGTACACCATTATACACCACTATACTCACTATTATACCACTGTACTCACCTGTACACCATTATACATTATTATACTCACTATTATACCACTGTACTCACCTGTACACCATTATACACCACTATACTCACTATTATACCACTGTACTCACCTGTACACTATTATACATTATTATACACACTGGTACACCATTATACAACACTATACTTACACACCCACATACAGAGTAAGAATGACCACATCATATTCACATCCTGAGGATTACAAAGAGATAATGAGTGTGTGTGTGTGTGTGTGTGTGTGTGTGTGTGTGTGTGTGCGTGTGTGTGTGTGCACGCGCTTTAAATATTCTAAATGTGTTTGTTTGTGGACTCGAGTCTAAGTGGAGGTAAATGACATCGTCGATGGCTCTGAAGCACATATGCCACATGAAGCAGTGCTGAGCCAATAACTCAGCAGGACACACTACTAACAGATGCACCATGTGTGTGTGTGTGTGTGTGTGTGTGTGTGTGTGTGTGTGTGTGTGTGTGTGTAAGAAAGAGAGAGATTTTAATCATAAAGATATGTATGACATTCCTAAGACATGTGTATTCATTTTTAGATAGATATCAGAAGAAGGTCATCAGGGTCAGCACGTCCTTCTCTGCAGGTTTAAACTCAGATTCACTGACTTATGCTTTAATCTATTCTTCCATGAACATGTATTAAATTATTCCCAATAGTCAATTCTGTTCAATTCATAGCGTTTCTCTTGGGTGGCACTGCTTTTAGGAGTGTGTGTTTAAGTTAGACCTTCTACCCAATCAGATTTCAGAATCACATATAGTCGGAATCAAAGGAATGTGGCTTTGAGGACTTCAGAATCAACAGTGCAGTGCCTGTAGCATAGAATACATGTTGCTTTACCCAATCAGATTTCAGGTTGGCGACACAGAAAGTGTGTTATTGGATGCCTTCTAGCAGGCGTCCAATTACATCAGCATTTTCACATCCTTTGATTGGATGGTCAGAGGGCATCGATATCATGTGCTGAGGTTAATATCAATAATGTAGGTTGATAGTAGGTACCTAATGTAGGTAATGTAAATCCTATAAATGGATAAAAAGTAGATGATTAATGCTAATGCTCCAGTGGTCTGTCTGTCTTTCTTTTTCCAATGTACTAAATTCTGAATAATATTTGAAAGCAAACAGGGCTGAAGAGCCGCGAGAGCAATTTTTTACGACATGGGGTTTGGCACAACGCGGATTTGAAATGGACGGTAAAAGAGGGGAAAAGCAACAGAAGATGAAATGCTGCTGATTTGGTTTGGCTCGGAGCTGAAGGAATAACTCATCCCGAGGTTTCGCCGCACATCACTTTCTCTTACTCAGCATTTATTTGCTTTGGGTTTTCCACCACGTTGGATAAAAGAACCAAATTAACAGCGTGTTTAAGAAAGTGATGTGATTTAAGAGGATTACGTCATCATAATGTGAGAGGTTTCTAACGGAGGAGGCATTTTGAAATCTTCAGTGAAACAGAGAGGAGACTGTCTATAGTACAGTCGAAACCTCATTCATTCATACATCATAAACATTTCCCTAAAACTTAGTTTCTCTTTCTTAATCGTTGTGTGAGGAAACACCCAACATACTACTGATGTTCACACTTTATCAGCTCCAAAATCCCTTTTTCAGTGTTTACCATATTATCTTACACAATACAAAACCGTTCTATACGTCACTCTTACAAACACACACACACACACACACACACACACACACCATCATCATCATCATCATCATCATCTACATGATCATGAGTAGTGTAAGCTTGGAGCAGCATAATGTGTGCCCCAGTGGGCCTCTTCTCTATTAGTGCTGGTTTGCTGCAGTTCTGTGTTTGACCACTAGGTCAATAATAACTGTATGGAGTTAAACGAGGGCATGAGAGCGCTGATGTACAGTTACACAGCTGATGTGAACGCAAGAGACAAATATCAATATCTTTAATAAATAAATAAAAACAAATAATTAAATATACCAGTACTAAATGAACTTCTCTATTCGTGAAAAATAAACCTGTTTGCATCTCGAGTATATTATATCTTAGGTTTTATCTGATCCTGATGATTGTGTATTATTATCTCTGGTTAAACAAATCAAAGTGAATTTAATGAAAAGAAGGTGTGATGATAAAGTGAAAGAGCTTAAAATCACGGTCAATCCTGCTCACAGCTCAGACCTCAATACAACAACCTACAGCATTCTGACAGGCGTAATGATGTTTTTGTCTATATCAGTGCTATAATAGCGTCCCCAGCGTCCATGCAGCAGCTCATGTGCTATTACCCTAGTGCTGCTTCCATGGCAACCGTGTGGGGCAACAAATTAACCCTGGGGTTTTTACTGCAGAGCCATGGGAGGGGAACACACTGCGCTTAAAGTTTCCCTGTTAAAGGACTTTGTGTCAGATCATGGGACTAGTCTCTCTCTCTCTCTCTCTCTCTCTCTCTCTCTCTCTCTCATTTAATCTGTCTTTAACTCTCTTGTTTCGCTAATTGGATGAACTAAATTAAGTAAACAGATTCAGTAAGTGGAAATGAGGACACACAGACACACACACACACACACACACACACACTATGCTGTAACGTTCTATAAACTATATATAAATATATAAAATAAACACCTTTATTGGAAATCATTACATTCTTGCTCTATATTTGCTGAACTCTTTCACATCAATAATAAAATCATTCACCAAAAAATACAGCAATTATAAATAAAATACAGATTCTGTTTTCATAAAAACAAAAACAAAGATCAGTCAGTGAGCCTGAATTAAACAACAGGAAAATGATCAACAGCAGATTCTGTGGCTATTTTGCTGTTATGATACTGGATAACTTGAATCTGTTTGTAAGGGGCGGAAGAAAGTATCGGTACACGCGAGGTTGTCGATATTTTGTTGCGCGATACTGTATCGTCTCTCGAAACGCTAGATAAATAACAGTCTTTTATTTCTGAACGTAAACAATGACAGGAAGTGCTAGCATAAGTGCACAGTATTAATGTTAGCATTAATATCCACCTGTTTCCTGTAAAATCTATTACGGGTCCAACTTTCACCAGGAGTAGCAGCAGTGTAGACTGACTGCAGTTTCTTTCTTCTGGCAGGAAAATGTTCACATTGCATTTACAAGCTTAGGAACAACATGTGATGTTCGTGGTTGTACTTATAATCAGATGAAGTTTAATTTGTAGCTTAACGACCTGCACTATGAAGATAAAGTGTGAGTGGACTGCACTTGTGAAAGTAAAGGACCTGCCTGTCTCTCTGAACTCGACTGCATTCTGCCTTTATACAAGAAAAAATCATCTTTCATAATCTTTATTTTCTTTACCACTGCAGCTTTTAGATGTAAAAGACGAGTTTCATGCTTCGATTATTGGCATAATACTAATCATATAATACAATAATCATCATCATCATCATCATCATCATTATCAATCCCACCTCATTTTACCAGTCTTTAATGACAATGTGCATATGTTAAAAAAAAATACTTAAAACAATGATTATGTAAGGTACAATGATAGTTATTGTCTGATTTGGTGTGAACCCCTTAAACCAACCCCCCTGCCGCGAGAAATCAGTCTACATAGAAAATATGGCTGACGAATTATTGATCACTTTCTAAATGAAAGGTGTTTAAACTGTGTTTTTTGTTGCACACTTTTATTTAAGCGATGCATCACACCGGTAATTTTCACTGAATCTTACAGTCCCCAATATATATAAATATCACACCGCGTTTTAATTGTTCAAAATCATCCAAAATATAATTTATGGGTTAAAAATAAACACGTCCTGGAGACCTGCATTAAAAAAAGTGCTCCTGGTTATAATTCCAGACATCAAGACCCCCAAACTCCTGAAAACATTTCACTGTTTCATGAAACTTCTAATTAATCACTAAATGAGCATTTTGTTACGATGAAAATAAATAAAATAAAGTCACTAAACTTGAGAACAGAGAGATTTGAGAGACAGAGAGAGAGAGAGAGAGAGAGAGAGTGAGGCGTATGTCTTTTGTAATTGGCAGATGCAGTTTTAACAGGAGACTCTCCTTCCTAGAGAGAGAGAGAGAGAGTGAGGCGTATGTCTTTTGTAATTGGCAGATGCAGTTTTAACAGGAGACTCTCCTTCCTAATTAGACCCCAGAGAGAGAAGGGTTAATTACTCCAGTTGCACAGAGAGAGGGGGAGAGGGGGAAAGAGAGAGAGAGAGTGAGAGAGAGGGAGAGAGAGAAAGGTCCTGTGAGTAATCATGTCTCGCTGAAGGAGATGTTTAATGAAGCGCTAAACAGGTAGAAAAGTCAGAAGCAAACACACAGACACCGTGAATATACATGTGAGCACGCACACACACACACACACACACACACACACACACACACACACACACACACAC